>CM062806.1:876027401-876184822 GCA_031772625.1 Pinus tabuliformis | reverse complement strand
ATATATAAATATTTTAATATATCTTTTTATTTAAATAAAAATATAATTTAAATTTAAATATATTTTTTTAGTTAAGAATTATTTGATTTTATATTTAAGTAGTCAAATTTTATAAGTTTAATTAGTAAATCATTTAAAATCATTTTCAAATAAACCATTTCTAACTCAAATATATTTAAAAAGTTATTTGATTTATCAATTCATTTTTATATTAAAAATATAATTGAAATTTTAAATATGTAAAATTTCAGTAAAAAAAAAATTCCAAATAATTGTATCTTCACATACATCATTTTAACAAATAAATTAAAAATTATATACATACAAAGTATGTGTACAATAGACAGTTACATGCTACGAAAATTGTAATAGCTTCAAAATGACGCTAGAGAGGCTCTTCAAAAAGGGAGATTTTTTTCAATTCACAGCCTTTTAGTCATGAATTAACACATTTAATTCATAAGCGCACTTGCAAAGCGCAAAAGAGCAAAATTAAGAAGTCTGAAACAAATTGCTTTTCGTTAATGCTTGGTTTGACTAGGATTGCAAAAAGGCAAGAAAAATGTGGGAAAGAGTCAAACAAGGATAACATAAAGCTCAAAGCTTACAAGAAGTTATTAAGCAAGAAAAGGTCGATTTCATGCTTTCAAGGAGGGAAGATACTAATCTTCCTTGGGAAAAATAATCCCAAATTATTTTGGAAGGAGCTCCAACCGAAAAAGATACAAACTGGAATTAATATTACAGCGTCTAAATGGTTTGACTATGCAAGACAACTCTAAGAGCAGGTTCCCAAGGTTGACCATCCCCCCTTAGTCAACACTGAAGTGAACTCTTAATGGTACAAGAGGTAGAGATGGGTATCAAGAAGTTGGGTGTTGGAAAAGCAAAAGACTTAGCTGAACTCCAAGCAGAATATCTAAAGTGGGGGCTCAAAGATTCTTGCACCTCACATTACAAAAATCTTCAACAATGTCATACAACAAGGGCTCTCCACAGATTGGACAACTAGTCTGGAAATACCATACTCTTTTCAGAGCGGCGACGTCAATAATCCCTCCAATAATAGGGCCATCATGATAAACCCTTTGTTTGCAAAGCTATTTGGAAGCATGCTAGAAAACAAATTTAGCAAGTGGGCAGAAGAAAGAGATAAGTGTGCTAAAGGGCAAGCAAGTTTTAGACCTAAACATTCCACAGTTGATCATTGTATAACTTTAAGGCAATCATTGAAAAAGTTTTGGGAGAAAAAGGAAGAAGTCTTTTGCTGCTTTATTGATATCAGAAAAGTGTTTGACTCGGTTCTTAGGGATAAGCTTTGGCACTGACAGAATGGAGGAACTTGGGGTTCCTAAACATTTTAGAGCAATTGTGCATAGGCTGTATGAAGAGGTGAAAGTCAAAATTAGAACTTCAGTAGGCATTTCTAAAAGTTTTAGAAGCGATATTGGGGTCAAGCAAGGTTGCCCACTGTCTCCTACCCTTTTTGGTTTATATATCGACAAGTTGAGGAGTGGTTAAATTTGCAAGGGGGTGATGGTATCTATTTAGGCAAGTTTGTTATAAGGCTTCTTTTATATGCAGATGACCTTATTTTGATTGCTAAATCGGCTCTTGGTTTGCAAGAGCACTTACTATCCCTTGAGCATTTTTGTAGAAGTGTGGGGATGCAAGTCAAAATCAGCAAAATGAAAGTAGTGGTCTTCTCTAAGAAAAAACATAACCAGCATAAGTTCTACTTTGAAGGAAACACTCTGGAAGAAGTTGCGGATTACAAATACCTCGGAATTGACTTCAACAAAAATCTGAGCTAGAATGGTTGTAGAAAAAAAAAGAACTTTGTGGGGTTGGAAAACATTTTATGATTTTCAAAATAGGTGTAGAGAGGTAGAGCTATGGGACTGGAAAACCACTCAAACTCCTTTTGGGGCTTCTAGTGATTCCGGTGATTCTCTATGTTTGTGAACTATGGGCTAGCAATACATCCGACATGTAGTGGAGACAAATTGAGAAAAATCAAAAGTGTTTGATTCCAAACAAATTTAAGATTAAAAGTGCAATTCCTTACGATATCTTGTTAAGTGAAACAGGGACTACTCCTATTGAAGAGCAATTGCTATGGTGCAAGTCATAAGGTATTTAAAAAAAATTGAGCAAATGGAAGAGGGTAGATGGCAATGATAAACTGTGCAAGAGAAAAAAAAACTTGGATGTAGCAAAATAACATATGGTTTAGTAAATGGGGTATTTGCTTGAATGCGTGTCCCATAAACAGCAAAGAGATAAAAACTTTTGTTATGGAAAAGTTCCACAAACGTACTTGGGATAAGGAGCTAGGAAGAAAGAAAACCACTTTTATTGAAGTGTTTTAATCCCACTCATAGTCATCAACCAAAAGCATACATAGAGGCCAATATCTCTTGGAGAGCCAAATTTCTTATTGCTCAGTTAAGGACTAATTCTCATCCACTCCATTGTGAAACAGGGCGCTGGAAAAAGCAAAAGAAGTGTGGGAGGAATGAGTATGCATTTTTTGTTCTTCGGAAAAGTGGAAACAAAGAAACATTTCATTTTAGAATGTGAGGCCTTCAAAGACAACAGGGAAAGTTATGCAATACGCTTGGCAGCTAGCTCTTGGGATAATCTATTTAGTAAGGGGTTTGTCGAAAAGCTGGAGCATTTTTTTTGAAGCTTCACATAAAAAGGGCCAAATACATTAAGCAAATGAAGAAGCAATGTGTCCCATAAGCTATCTTTAGCCTCGTGGACATTAAAATAATTTATTTCTTTCTTCTTTCATTATTCTTATTAATTATACAAAATAATGATAAATATTAAGCCTATAATAAGTTAATAATTAAATTATTGGATAAAAATAAATAATATTTAATAGATAAATAATAAACTCATCCTTAATTACCTAGAATGTCTTATAAGAGAAGTTGATCAGGGTTTGGTCATCTTTTGAGAGCCTATGAAAATATGCCACATGTTTGTTATGCATGTGGCAACAACGAAACCACCGTTTTCCATCACCCGCCCTATCCTCGCCTCTTTGTGAGTCACCACAACCAACACCCCGAGTGCAGTCGGCCTCCCCTCCTTCGATATTTCTATTCTACGGCTGCAACGAGGAGGAAAAAATCATAAAGTCGAGAAGCAATATGGAGGATCCCTCCCGAATCTCCGCGGTGGGAAAGTCAAATCCTGCGCAATGAACGGAGGTGAATTGCCTTATGGAGCCTGCAAGTAATGCGGGAAAGGGTGCGTGTTCGCTGCATACTTTAGTTTTGATGAAACGCGCGCGCACATTTAGCCACAATTCATTAATAAAAATGGGTGTGAGCAACGTATCCAAGCTTTTGCTGCATATCCCTATACCAAACGCTGCGAAGCAGTTGTCCACATATCCTACGAGGCAGAGGCTCGACTGAAAGATCTCGTCTATGGCTGCCTTGGTCACATCTTCGCCTTGCAGCAAGAGGTATATTAAATTTTCACTGCCTCTAGACAGCGTATATAAATGTTTATATATCAATAAATGTCTACAGATGCATTCTCTAATGTTCTTTTAAATTCGCAGAATTCGTCTGTGTGGGCATTTCTTGCCTCAATATTTGTATAATAATAAAATTATATAGGTTGCTAATTTACAGACCAAGATGGCATTCATCTAAGAAACGGCTTGCGAGCTGCTTGTCATATTGTAATGCCCCGGGAAAAATGTAAATATTTGACTTTATTGTGGTAAAAGAAAAACTGAATATAACATTATTAGATGTTGAAATTTAATAATATTTTTATTATTATTTTTATTTTTTAAATAAGAAATGTTTTCTTTGAAGTGCTGGCAACTTCTTGAGGAGGAAGTTGGGAAAAGACGGTTGTTATGACTGCAACCCTAACTACCTCCCTAACTGGAGGGGCTTCTAGAGAAAAGGAAGGGAGGGGAGGGAAAAATCTGCGCTGTAAGGACAGCAGAGGAAAAAAGTAAAGGAATGGCTAAGTCTGATGATGACCAGATAGCCAAGCACTAGGTGCAAGTATCTTGCTGGAAAGTGGTCCTGCAAGAGAGCAAAGGGGGAGATTCTGATCCTGAAAGACGAATCTCAATGTTGGGTGGCAAATTGGAAGTGGGAGATAAAGAAAAGGCTTAGCTTCTGGAGTGTTTCGCGAGTCACAGCAGTACAGGGAAACAGAGGTGAACAGTTATGTTGAAGTAATGCATTGACATCAAAAAAAGGTATTGAAATTTTAAACTATTGTGCATGATTAAGTTTTGTATCATTCATAGAAAATGAAAACTGTAGCTGAAACCTCTATACAGAAATGACTCTTTTAAGTAAAATATATAGAGTGATTATTGAACTTTGGCTTTTAGAGAAACAGGAAAAGGGATGGCACATAGAACCCTCTTAAGTTCTGGAAAAACATGTGAGTAAATGTTAACTATAGTGAATCTATAGGGTTTCGAAAAGATTTTGGACCACGCAAATCCTGGCATGAGGGAAGAGAATCCTTAGGGTGTGGTAAGTGTATAATTATAGCAAAGACGTTTCCAATCTACTAACAAAACCCTAGCTGGGTATGTACAATTTAGACTGCAATCATGCATTTCACGCCATGGAAAAACTAAACATGGTTATACATGTTAATAAAAGTAAATACCAAAAAAATAAAATGCTGAAAACACTGGTAAGTTGCAGACAACCATGGCATACGATGTACGGGGAAATTTCCTCCTCAAGTCACAACTGAGGATGGACCCTAGAGAGTCTTAATAGGTGAATACCCTGTATCGTGCAAGTGATCACGTCAAAGAAAATATTGCAAAACAAACTTTCCAGAACCCTACGGGTAGGAATTCCACTGCAATCGAATAACTAAGAAATTTTGCATGCAAGACTTAGCTATCCAGATATAAACACAGAAACAGCAAGAAACCAGTAAGTATTAAACATTATCATATGGTACAGATGTATGAATATTGACAGTCAGCGTTGAATCTTCTTCTAATTCCTGATAAACCATTAAAAGACGAATGGAAAATTCGGACAGAGGCTGTCATGTTCACATACTCAAAACATCCGAACAGAAAGCAAGAATGGGAAAAAAACCCATTATATCATATAACAGAATGTAGCAAGTGAACGATAACCATCTAGCAGTAGGCTATAAAACTTAAGTGTTCATGTGAATGCATATTAAAAAGAACGAATAAGCTTAAACAAGATTTTGTGAGCAGCTTCACTCAAGTTATCCCTGAAGAATGCTTCCCAGCACATTTCCAACCCACATAGAAAAACCAGATAAGCCACGGGATAAACCATGGCGCAGTTAAAAATTACATAATTACATCAGAGTAACCACTGTTCAAACTAGGTGCTAGAAAGACAAAAACCCTCTACACAAGTAGAGAGTACAGGTCTTAACCACTATAGCTCTCAGTTGTTAAATTTACCACACTGCTAACTCAGCAAGACTTCGTAATACTGTGTAACAGAAGCAATATAGTTGACAAACCCAGTTTCAAATAACCAGAAGAACCAAGCTCAGTCGTAAAACAAACCCCCGGAGATAAATCCCTTACCCGAGAATCTTAAGCAATGAAGTCTGGGAAGGTGCCTACCACACAGCAACGACGGATAGCCCCGGACTCTCGAGGAGAACCCTACAAGTAGAGAGCACCGCATCAACATTAGCCAACAGAGAGTTTGTGGGAAAACGATTAATAAAAAATCAAAATTTCAGTGGCGAAGAACTTCAAATTTACATTATAGAGCACTTACCCGGTTTCTTCCATACGATAAGGACACCATAACCCTGCATCTGTAGGCCTTCTAGCTCGTTCAAGTCCTGGAACATCAGACAGAGTAGGCCCACGGAAAATCAAAGGGGAAAACGGAGCTAGCGCCCAGGAGTGGAAGTGAAAATGCAACAAGGCAACCGAGAACTGGAAAGACCTAACCTCGGAAAGATCTGGACCGTAGGATCACAACCCAGTCTATCCTCCGTTGATGTGGCGATAAGCTCGAGGAAGGTGACTGCGGAGGGATGGGCCTGCTCGTGCCACGTATAGGGCAAAGTAGGAAAATTAACAATGTAAACCAAAAAGAATTAACCAAATAGTATAGCTTATCCAGTTGCATATTTAATGAGGTTGCCAGATGTAACATAAAATAGCCGAGTTTACAGATTGCGAGGAGGTGGGAGTTTCCCAAAGTGCAAGTTGATTTAATGGAAAACAGTCATGGTAGTACCAAGCCTTAACCATCACCGTAAAACAATATTCAGATTGCCAAAACTTTATAATCGACTGGAGTAGTGAGGATTGTAGAAAGATTGTCAGTTGAGGTTAACAAGAAGTCTGACTTAATAGTTTTCCATTAGTAATGTTAAAACAAAAAAAGATTACTATTGTATTCATCTTTTGTGTTGACACGTGCTGAGTTTTGGAGACATGACAATTGGTATCAGAGCCCAGTTACAAAAACTGAGGCCTCTGGGAATTGAAAGTTGATAAACAGATAAAGCACATACAATTTATTTTCGTCTCTATTTGAGTAGTTCAAGAAAAACAGTTAATGCGTTGACTTTTTTTTGTCACTTTTCTTCTGTTAAGTACAGGAAGACAGAAGACTGACAATATGAGAAGAGCAGACAGTGCGTCACGCAGGTTTGTGGTGGGTCAAGGACCTGCAATTGGTCCTGAGAATAACCCCGAGTTATGGGTACAGCTTGGAGAGGAGGCTCGCAATACAAATTTGGCAATTTTGGAAACAGTACAAGAGTTGAAAAATGAAATGGCCCGATTACGAGAGGACAACGCAAGGTTAACTATGGAGCAGGAAAGGATTATAAAAAGCTTGTCCGATAAACAGAATCAACATCCAGCGAATCCCAGTGCTGAGCAGCAAAGAATGTCAGAAGAGCAGAATCACCACACAGAACCTGAAGAGTCAGAAGGAAGGGAGGAGGAACGATCTGATAATGCTTCCGAACAACAGACATCAAAAAGGCAACGGATAGAGTTGCAAGGGGAATTTCGTAAGATCAAACCGCCACACTTTGACGGAGAACAGGAGGAAGCAGCTGAGGCATGGTTGATTAATATGAACAAATATTTCCAGCTATATGAATACGATCACAACCTTAAGGCACGGTTGGCCATCTTCCAATTACAGGGAAAAGCCACCCTGTGGTGGGAAGAAGTTAAGATCGTAAGAGGGGTAAGCGAACAGAACATAACTGGGAGAAATTTCAAAGGTAATTTAAGGAAAGATACCTAACAAGTGATTTTATGACGAAAAGGCAAGAGAATTCCATGACTTGCAGTTGGGACAGCAAACCATGGACGAATTTATCACTCGTTTTACTTCATTGCTTCGTTATGTGCCTTATATTAGAGAGGAAAAAGCTAAAGTGTAGAGGTTCGTTAGTAGTTTACCTTTGAATATGCGGGAAAGGATTGAGTTTGAAAATCCAAAGACAATGGATGAAGCAATACATAAAGCCAGGATTTGTTACCAGCAGAGTAAACAGAAGGGAGAAATTCCAGGTAAAAGATGGAATGATAAGAGAAGTAATAAGTTGGCTGGAAACAATAAGGGGAATCATGGTAGTGGTAACAAGGGTTTTGGCAAGGGGCAAACAAAAGCAACAGAAATGTACAGAAAAATTCGCTCAAGTCCAAGCCAACCAATGAGTCCAGAATCAACGAACAACCTGTAAAGTTAGACAGCGAAGGGGCAACAAGGCCTCCAGTGCAGTGTTGGGGTTGTGGTGGGCCTCACTACGTTAAAAACTGTCCTCAACAGAAAGGGACCGAACAGGTTTCCCAGATCCATGAAGCATCGACAGTCGGCGATATAGGATGTAGTCTACCACGGATTAATGCAGCCCTGGAAGATCATCAGGCGGAGTACTAGCCAACCATGGTGGAATTCGAAGTAAAATTTCAAAACTTACTGTAACTATTTTAATTGACCCTAGAGCCACATTAAGTTATATTAGCCCCAAAGTTGTAGAGCTTTGTAAATTGCAACCTGTTAAATTCAAGAACCCTTGGCTAGTACAGCTGGCCACCAGGACAAAGAGAAGAGTGCTTGCAAAATTCAATAACTGCCCTTTAAAGATAGCAAGACAGCCAGTAATGGCAAATTTAAATGTGCTTCCCCTCGGTTCATATGATGTCCTAATCGGTATGGACTAGTTAGAAAAACATTGATCCTAGTCAACTGCAAAACAAAGACTATTTATTACAAAGATGAGCTTGGAGCAAGGCAAGAGATGCAAGGGATTAAGTGGCCAGTGCAGGTTCGGCCAATAACTGCCTCTCAGTTAGCAAAATGCATTAGGAAGGGATGTCAGATTTATGCCATCCAAGTGGGCTATGCTAACTCAAAAGACAAAACAACCACCTTGGAAAACATTCCAGTGATACAAGAATTTGCTGATGTGTTTCCGGAAGAGATTCCCGGGCTACCACCTAAAAGAGATATAGACTTTACTATCGAATTGGTGCCAGGGGCGGCCCCGATATCCGAGCACCTTACAGAATGAGCACACCAGAATTGATAGAGCTAAAAATGCAGTTACAGGAGCTGTTAGACAAAAACTATATTCGCCCCAGTGTGTCTCCCTGGGGAGCCCCGGTATTGTTCGTTAAGAAAAAGGACGGGACCCTTCGTATGTGTGTAGATTATCATCAGTTGAATAAATTGACAATCAAGAATAAGTATCCTTTACCCCGGATTGATGAGCTTTTTGATCAAGTAAAAGGGGCAACGGTATTCTCCAAGATTGATTTGCGATCAGGATATCACCAAATCCGAATTAAGGAGGAAGACATAGCTAAGACTGCTTTTAGAACAAGATATGGGCATTATGAGTTTGTGGTGCTACCCTTCGGGTTAACCAATGTGCCCACAACTTTTATGTGTTTAATGAATAGCATATTCCATTAGTATTTGGATAGATTCGTGCTGATTTTTATTGATGATATACTGATATATTCCCGAACTATGGAAGAGCACAGAGAACATCTCAGATTAGTACTGCAAACCCTCCAAGAACATCGGTTATATGCCAAGTTCAGCAAGTGTGATTTCTTTAAGGAGCAAATACAATATTTGGGACATATAATCACTAAAGAAGGGATTGCGGTGGACCCCGAAAAGATAAGGACCATAATGGAATGGCCAGTACCAAAGGATGTGGTAGACATCAGATCCTTCATGGGCTTAGGAGGCTATTACAGACGGTTTGTAGAGGGATTCTCGAGAGTAGATTATCCTATCACTTCCTTACAGAAGAAGGGAAGGACTTTTAGGTGGACCCCGAATGCCAAAAAAGTTTTGAGCAGCTTAAGCATCTGCTCACCACCGCACCCATGCTAAACATAGCTGATCCTAGTAAGGACTATGTGGTGTGCATGACGCAAGCAAAGAAGGTGTAGGAGGCATGTTGATGCAAGAAGGGAAGGTAATTGCGTACGAGTCAAGAAAACTAAAAGAACGTGAGCAGAAATATTTCGCTTATGATTTAGAGTTGGCAGCCGTTATACACGCTTTGAAGATGTGGCGACATTATCTTATGGAAGAAAATTTTTATTATTGACAAACCACCATTCTGACCAATTATTTTAGCCAGCCCACTTTAAATGCTAGACAAGCACGGTGGGTGGATTTCCTAAGTGGTTTTGAATTTGAAATCAAACATTTGATGGGGAAAGAGAACCGGGTGGCTGACGCTTTAAGTCAGAAATTACATGTTTATATGAAATTTCCTGTAGCGAATGGAAAATCCCCTTCGAGGAGATGATTAAGAAAGCAGCAGAGCAAGATATTGTATATTAACAAATAAAACAGCGATTACAGCAGTCTGCCAGCAAAGAAAATCAGCAAGGTTATGGGGTGGATGATGCTGGAATCACTACAACAAAACCAGCGATTAGCGTCCCTTTTTACTTCTTTTTTTGCATCTAGAGCCCATTTTTGGTGCTATTTGCATCCATTTATCAAATATGGTGCAAAACTTGACACAAAATTTGCATCAAGTTTTGCACCAAATCTTACACCAAGTTTAGCACTAGGTATTGCAATAGGTTTTGCACCACATTTTGCACCAAATTTTATGCCAAGTTTTGTGTCATCCTTTACACTAGGTTTTGTTCCAGGTTTTGCATCAAGTTTGGCACCTAATTTTGTTTGACATACTTTTGCATCCTCATTTGCATCCACTTTTTGCACCTACACTTGCATCAACTTTTGCATCGACTTTCGCATCCTTTTTTGCATCCTTTTTTAAATCATTTTTTGCATCCATTTTTTCATCCATTTGTGCATCCCTTTTGCGCCAAGTTTTACATCGTGTTTTGTGTCTAGTTTTGCATGAAATTTTGCATCTACTTTTGTTGCATCCACTTTGCCCTCTTGTTTGGCATCCATATTTACATCCTCTTTTGCATCTATTATTGTACCCACTATTGCATCTAATATTTTTGTGCCACAATTAGCGCCTAGTTTGGCACCTCCTTTTGCACCCACTTTTGATTATAATTTTGCATCCACGTTTGCATCCTCATTTGCGTCTAGGTTTTCATCAACTCCTACATCTATTTTTGCATCCCTTTTTGTATCCAATTTTGGACCGGGGTTTGCATCGGGTTTTGTGTCTCGTTTTGCATCTACTTTTGCATCGACTTCTATTACATCCACTTTTGCACACAATTTTGCATCCACTGTTGCACCCATTTTAAATTTTACTTTTTGCATCCCTTTTTACATCTTCATTTGCATCATACTTTGATTCTTTTTTTGCATCTATCATTACATCCACTTTTGTTATGCCACAATTTGCACCATGTTTTGCACTCACTGTTGTATCCACGTTTGCTTCCAATTTTGCATCCATGTTCACATCCTCTTTTGCATCAAATTTGCATCTATTTTTGCATCCACTTTTATGTCAGGTTTATGCATTGGGTTTTGCATCTCGTTTTGTATCTACTTTTGCATCTACTTACATTATATCCATTTTTTGCATCCAATTTTGTTTTGCCTGTTGCATCAATGTTTGCTTCCACTTTTACATCCATTTTTGCATCTTATTTTGCATATTTTTTGTCTATTGTTACATCCACTTTTGTTGCACCATATCTTGCGCCTACATTGCAACCACATTTTCTTCCACATTTGCATCCCCTATTGCATCCACTTTTGTTTCATCCATTTTTGCATATACTTTTGTTTCTATTGTTGCATCCACATTTGTTTCACCACAATTTGTGCCAAGTTTTACACCTACCATTGGACCCATGTTTGCTTCCACTTTTGCCTTCATGTTTGCATCCAAGTTTGCATTGACAACTGCATCTACTTTTGCATCCACTTTTGTGTCAGGTTTTTCATGTTGTTGTGCATCTACTTATGTTGTATCACTTTTCATCCAATTTTACTTCTATTGTTGCCCCCATTTCTATGTTCGCTTTTGCATCCCTTTTCCAACACTCATCATATTTTCTGCATTGATGATATTCCTTATGGCATTGACAATTATGAACAATTGATGACAATGTCAATAATATTGACAATGATGAAAATGAAGATGATGGCGATGACATGAATTGTGATTATGATGATAAAGACGATAGTGGTTACAATGACAATGATGATGATGGCAATGATTATGATGATGACGATGCTAATGACGTTGGCGAATCTTCCCAATTTTAGATGTTGTCATTGTCATAATCATAAGCATTATCTTTGGTGTCATGATCATCATTTTCATCTAGGTCATCATCAAAAACAATAATGGCATGAATGATGATGATGCATGATTACAACAATGTCGATAGAAATTACATTAATGATGATGATGGGGATGATAAAAATGACAATGACGATGATAATGGTGGTGATGATGATCATCATCGATCATCTGTCAAAAATAGAGTTGTTATTTCTCTTACTTATATCAATGTTTCCTAAACAACCCTTTTCTAGCACTGATCACATTTTTTGGGTTGATGATATTTCTTACAACATCTACAATTATGAACAATTGCAAACAATGTCCATAATGATGATGATGATGGCATGAATGGTGATTATGATGATAATGTAATGATGGAAATAACAATGACAAGGATGATGGTGATGATGATGACAATGATTATGATAATGAGAATGACCTTACAATCTTATGGATTCGTGAACAATTACTAGTTTCAATACCATCTTCTGGATACGTATTACTATCATACTTTTTAAATTTTCTGTCTCTCTTGAGGTATCTTACTATAATGGTGTTGTCAACACTAGAAAGATATCTTGTTGTAATGGTGGTTCTAATGTTAGCACTAGCAAAGTTTAGTAGGGAGGATGCTACTACAAGAGGAATTCCTTCTAAGTGACTATGGCATTCAAAATGAGGCTTTATGGGCTGCTTGTTAACACATGTTCTCATGCTCATAAAAATTAATGTGAAAAGTTGCTTTAATTGGTTCCCATGCATAATTGATATTGATAATGGGGTTGTATAAAATTGTAATGGGCATATCCATTAGTTAGTTATGATGGGTCAACAACATTGAAACCATCCAAGTGACATTTCACCTTGGAACAATCGTCGCTCGTGCGAAAACACGAAGTTTATGTAAATGAAAGTTGTGATTGTAGTGGAATTAAAACCATTGAGAAATATCAAAAGAAGACGCTGCCTACCAGTTTTGAAAGACAACCAAGGCATTGAACAACTATTTGCGTTAGGATGTAGTGAGGGAATCGAAGGAAATTTGGCAGCCCTAAGTTGCCATTACTATTGCCAATCACACATTCAATAGTAACCATAAAAGGTAGCCACATATAAAAAGAACCTCGAGGTGTTGACAGTCAGAATCTATTGTAATAGCTTTGACGTATATATAGTTTTGTGTTTAGATGAGAATGAAGTGGGCTTCATCCAGGGTTCGGCTCAATCCTCGTCCATTCCATGCAGTGGTGTTTAATTCGCCAAGCAAGAGAATATTACGTGAGTGTTCAGAGTTAAATCAACAGAAATCAAGGACGTGTGATTGTCAAATTATTGCTCCTCCCTTATGATTGAGCGCTTGATGCAATGGTCATTATCCTTGGGTGATACTTTTATTCCCCATTTCTATTGAAAAAGTAGCGTTTTTCTGTTCGATTATGATAGGATTGGATGAACGCCGGTTTGGGTGGATGTAGACCCATGTTTTTTTGTGGTGATCTTCAAATGTCTTAAGGATAAGAAAAAAATCCTTGACCAAGGTCCATGGTTTTGGGGATGAGTTGGTCTTCTAGTGAAGCCATGGTTTCCCAACTTCAATCCTCTCACTATGTTGCTGATGACTACTCTAGTATGGGTAAGATTCCAGTTTTCCCATTCACTTTACCCATCTAGATCTCTTAGAAAAAGTGGGCAATTTTATTGGAAGATTCGTCAAAGTAGACAGGGAAAGACTTTTGAAAGGCATTTTCACCTATGTTTGCATATGTGTTTAGGTAGATCACAATGAAGTTTTGCAAGATAAAATTGAGCTCAAGTGGATGGGAATTGTGTATTCCCAACCCCTGGACTATGAAAATACAAACTTTTCGATATAGGAATTACCAACAAGATAGACACCTTCAAACTGTCTATCCCTTTCCAATAGGGGCTTCCTCCTTACAGTCATCTAAGAACTCTAGCTGCAGTTGGAGGGATCTTAAGGAAAGAGAGGGATCCAAAATGTAACACCCCTCCCTTGTGTGTCAAACTTTGCAAACCTAAGCTGAGAAAAGCTAGGTATGATGTGTAATATAAAAAGTAAATACATTATTAATAAATTAATCACTTGGAAAAGCGAGACACCAAGAGATGAGATTCTTGCAAATCACATTGGTGAATGGGAAAGGATAATTCTTTCATGGTAAAGCTTCTCAATTTAATTCTAGATAAGTTGGATGGATTGGAGATAAATATCCATTGAGAAAAACATAAAAGTTGTGCGGGAGAGAAAGGCAATCTTCTATGAGGAAAATCCTCATGGGAGAGAAAGGTGAGCTTTTATGAGATAAGCCTACGCAAATGGATAAAAGATCCATAAAAGCGAGACACCGCTAATGGAAACCATATCATGAAATAAGGTATTAAATATCCATTGCATAGATCAATTGGAGGCGGTTGATCCATGGCAAGAAACTCGACTCGGTGGTGAACTGAAGAGTCATTTCTAGGTTGGGTAGCGGTGCTCTGTTTTCCAAGTGTCGTTCTCTCTTTTGATCTAGTTTGACTCACTTGCGTGGATTGTTCTGTATGTTGGTTTCTTACCCTCTATGTTATAAATTCCTTATCATATGAGAGAATTTGCTTGAGTTTTAAATGCACTGCATGTGGCGTTTAATGAGATGATTTTATGGATGCTCGCATATGAACAATCATGGTTTGCAATCGCATAAAACATTGCTCCAGAATCGATCCACGAGCCACCAGATCTCTCTCTGCACGACTTCCAACAGTTCATCTGCGTTTCTTCGTGGTCAAAACGATTTCAGAAAAGGTATTTTTCTGCAAGAGAGTGCTAAAATTGCAAAGCGCCATTATTTTCTTGTCGCCGTCATGAATCCTCTACGCCTTGTCTAATGAATTTATTTAGAGTTCTTGATTGGAAAAATTTGCCATATTTCAACTTTCTGGAAATATTTCATTAAATAAGCTACCGTATTATCTAAAATAAATATGAAGAAAGAGGCCGTGCTCAAAACAATGTTTTAAGCAGCAAATTTCACAAGGGTTATTTCTGGTTCAGCTATTCTGAGCTTTCAATGGAAAATTTTGACTCTATTTTGGCTTACAGGCAAGATTTCATAAACTAACGCTCTCTATAAATGGACTAGACAAGGTTGTGCTCAAATTTTGTTTTTAAAAAATGGCAGAGTTTGGGAAGAAGTTCTTTAAGTTAATGGATCAACATTCAGATGCATTTCGAGTGGTTTGATTGAATGATTTCTGTCTCAGTTCCGCACATTTAAAAGTTTTGGAGAATGGGAATTGATAATTCTGGTATTTGATGGTGTTCTATTCAAATTACAGAGAAGAAGATAGAAAGCTAGGGCTCACAACCCCTACCTAAGAATTTTGGTATTTGATGGTGTTCCCCGACCAACCAATTGTTAGGCTCACAACCCGGCTAGGCAAGGTCAAGTTTAGGAACAACCTAGCTAGGCGAAGTGAGAGAGTACCGTAGTTAAGCGCTGCAGGGTCAAAGAGAGAAGGTGAAGGGTTGGATGCCTCACGATCAATGGGCTAAAGTAGGGGTTGGGTGCTTTGTCAAGCCCCCCCCCCGCTTCTTATTCACCAGTGTCGTGTCGAGAACAAGGAACATTATGGCAAATTCAATATTAAGCATCAATCTGCGATGAAACAGGGGATTCCTCTATAATCGGCTATGGGCTTATCTAGAAGGGCACCTCCTGGCCTTATGACTGGCATCTACACCTCCTTCCTTCCATATGCTAAGGTCAATGGTGAAGTGGGTCTAATCTCTTGCTATGGAACTTCATGCATGGACAAGGAATCAATATCTACCTACTATGCCAAGGGGACTATTAGAAGGGTACTAAATAGGACTAAAGACTATTGGCTATTGGAATGGCTAAGTTATACTAGATCTAGATCTTTATCTCGGTAGAGAAGAGAGTAAAGAAGTGAAACGTAGAGATGCGAGTATCATATGTCTAGACGAGTATAATATGTATAGAGCTCGAGAACGAGTATCATATGTCTTTCTTATGCTCAAACAATATTCTCATTATTTGCTTTGTAGCTTCTCAATCCATCTCTCAAACTCTTGAGGGTCTCCATCTAGTTAGGGGAATTTTTCTTCAACCTCTTTCCCACGATTCCTCTTCCTAATGATGATAGGATTTGGGCATGTTGTATTCTACCATTCTGCTGCTCATTTCTTTATCCTTGCTAGAATTTTCATATTATTCTGTGTGTGTGTGTTTGCACACACATGAATGTTAGCCAATAAAAAATAAATCAACTCAATTTACTGATCACCTCAGCATATCTGTAATAGGCATGTTGATATGAAACTAGCTAAAATTTTAAATCCATAACAATATGCATATTAGGAATCAAAATAACATTTAATCAACCTGTCAAACCAACAATCACATCAAATGCAAAGTCATCATTAACACACATGTACCATGTAACAATTAAATTATCAAGTCAATTTTTTTTATTGTGTGGGTGTGTGTGAGCCTCTTCGGGTTTAGTGATTGCTCTTTTATGATCCACTCTATAACTCTTAACAAAGCTTCTAACTTTATCTTTCAAGGCCCATCTAGTCCAAGTGTTGGACTTGGACCCTGATACCACTATGTAACTACCTCCCTTCCACACCCCTTAAAGGTTCCCAACCAGCTGAGGGGGGTGTTACTTATCGTCAACCCGATCCCCAGGGTCCATTACGAAGATGGGGTTAGAGAAAACTCTAATTATTGTAAGTCTATGGAATTAACTTTCGATATCACCATTGCATTTAGCTTGTTGAGAGCTTTCCGACAATACCAATTTTACCTTAATCATATTCCTAGATCAATAGTTACACTTGATTAAAGCTCATCCTATCACAAGAGGCCATGAAAACATATAAACTATGGCCTTTGCATAACTTTGACAAGACATCTTGGTGAGTCCCACCATCAGGCCCACGTCATATCGTTACAAGTTATTTCTACCCACGGTGCTCGGTGTCAACAAGAAGAAGGGTGGCAGGAGGCGAGCGGTAAAGGTGGACTCAAGGTTCCACTTTGGAACTTTGATCGGGTCAGCCATGCCTCCATTGATGCTCTCACTATGTTGTAGGTTACAAAGAACTCAACAACAAGTGATGAGCAGTGGATGGCAAACAACTCTCCCAACGCTCTTAGTTCCACCTAGGCCCCACACTCAACTCTTTTGTCTACACTAAATTGCGTTGGTTATTGTGTTGATTTGATTGGTTTATTGAGGACATAAACGACAACTGATGGGTGATGGTCGGCGCCAGTTCATGCGGCATGGTTTTGTTGGGATGTGGTTCCACCAGTGCCCACTTAGTCTCAGGCTCACTAGCATAGGGATGAAGTTCAGTTCTCACACTACCTACCGTCCTAATGACGTGGATGTATTGGGCTTATAAAGTAGGATGATTGCTACCTCACCTAGCCTAACTACTCAAGGCCTTAATGTGTAATATAACCCAAGGCCTAAAGCCCAACTCTCGATTCACACTAAATAACCAGTGCATGAGTGGTCTGAACTATATGTTCATCAACATGTTCTTAGGGTACATTTACGTATACATAAACACATAACTACACTTTCATCATGAACATAATAATAAATAACATAGCCCAAGTAAGTATCGAAACCATAATTTTGCAAATGTTATTCCACTCATGAACATATCAACGAACTTCACAGCCAGGGAATTATCACATTTACAAACACACAAGATATTGCTTCAAAACAAAAGTCATCATAGTCCATAAGACAATATACACAAACATGTTACACTTATCTATGTGTTTCAATATGGTTGGAAACTGAAGGAGGGACTTCAACTCTCCATCCAACCATAGGCTAGTCACACTGTAGCCTTTATTGTAGCTAACCACCCGCCCCTTCGAACCAGATCTAAAGTTCGAGGGGATGTGTATTCAAGGAAATTCACACCCAAGGCTTAATCACATAACCATGATGAGGAGTCCACTGTCTAGGTGGTTTATCAATCACTTTCTAGCAGTAACCACCATAGTGATTCACTTGCTCTTTGGGTTAAAACACATGACTTCACCTAAGGCTAAATGGGTTATATCTCAGTTCCAAGAGGCGAAATCCACTGCTTTTGGTGGTTTATCAGTTGCATATTCATGGCAAGAATCGTAGGGGTCCATAATCCAATGTCCAGGTGGTTTATCAACCTCATGGCAAGCACCATAGTGACCCAATTCCTCCAATGAGTTCCCACTGGCCCTCCAAGCTTAAACACATGGTTCAATGGCCTTCATGCGGTCACAAGAAATGTATTCCTAATTCACAAAGCATTGGGTTCAATCACACCCATCTTTACACATGTTATCTTCTCACCAACAACTTGACACAAATTTCTTCTCTAGTGTCTTCTCCCAAGACTCCTTGTTTCACAGTCTCTAGCATTCTGCATGTTCTTTGTGCAGCAAGCTTCTGTACCCATTATTATTTGCCTCTTCCACACACTTCGACTACTCTTCCACACTCTTCAACTTGTTGTCTTGTCATCTTTTTGTTTTCCCTTAAGGCTATCATCCTGTCTCAGCCACATTCCTTGAGGAAGGGGGACAATATGGGTGATGTCTTGTCTCAGCCAAATTCCATGAGGAAGGGGGACAATATGGGTGATGTCCTTCCCAATCTGCCCATTCCAAACTTCACTGCATGTTAGCGCAGTCAAGGTAGTCATGAGTTTATTTTCACATAATTTACATATATTCAAAATTTACATAGTTGTATTCACATACACCAAGTACAATGAACTAAAATTATTACACATACCAGAATTTATCAACCATTTAATTTATATAACCACATTAATTATTAATTATCACAATTTATATTTATTTCTAACATAGATCACCCACCACCTAACACAATCCCATTTCCCACCACCTAACACAATCCCATTAACAAATGCAAATGAAAGAAAATAACTATAATCAACCATTTTTATATTTATTAATATATTGATATTTTTTAATAAAACCATTTTTCAGTTTTCCTTCCGACACAAAAGTCAACCATCCACTCTTACGACGACATAATTAACTAATATATCAACATAATATATACTAACTAAACATATAAAAATCATAAATGTCGAAGGACACACCGTTGGGCAATGTGAAAACCAAAGATGAAAAAATTAGTCTGGGCTATTCATATTCATTGTTATGAGGCTGGTGTTGCCATTCCACACCGATAATACATTTTGATTCAGAAGGCCTCTGCTCCTGCGCTGCTGCGATCTTTTCCACGTAGTTCCCTGCTTACAGACTCTAATACAGACCAGAACCAGAAAATGGCAGCTGCTTATAGCCCTCTTCCAACATCGTCATCTGCAGACACGGTGCCTACAATAACGACGTTGCCAACGACGCCGACCGCCGCTCGTGTTTTCTTCTCTGGGCTCTTAGAAGGTACCAACAACGCCCTTTCCCAAAGGAGGCCATGGCCGGAGCTCGTAGACCGCAACTCCCTGGCAAAGCCCGCATCCATGGCAGAAGCGGTCACCAGGGTCCGCAAGAACTGGACATACTTCCGCGTGAATTACCTCCTCCTGCTCTCTGGCGTTCTCGCTTTCAGCCTTTTGTCCAACCCTATCTCGTTTTTCCTCCTCGTTGCGCTCCTAGGGGGCTGGATCTTCCTTTATCTGTTGAGGAGGGAGCCCCTGGTTCTGCTCGATAGAACCTATAGCGACCGGGAGGTGCTGGGAATCCTGACAGTCCTTACGATTGTTATCGTCTTTATGACGAGCGTCGGGGCTGTGCTCATTTCGGCGTTGATGATCGGGGTAGCGATGGTGTGCGCACATGGCGCGTTTAGGGTTCCTGAAGATCTCTTTTTGGACGAAGAGGAGCCCGTTCCTGGATTTCTCTCCTTCCTCGGCGGCCCTACCCCGGCTGTTGCCAATGTCTGAGGGGTTTTCCATGTACGCAAATTTGCTTAATTTCTAATTTTTCAGTTTGATCTGTATGAATTTTAAGAAGAATAGCAGGTTTAAAAAAAGACCATCTTAGGGTTTCTCTTTTTTCTTTATCAATTGGGGTTATTTGAATCTGGGAAAAGACATCAGGGTTGAATTGGGTTTCTATGGACAAAAAAATCATCGTAAGGTTTCTCTATTTTTGTTTCTGGTGGGTTTATGTGAATATGGGGGTAAACATTATGGTAGAATAGAATTTCTATGGATTCGAATAAAACGCGAGGGGAGAAAAAATGACTTTATATCTTTTTTTTCGATCAATTTATGCAGTTTTCTGGTTCAAAGAAGTGACGGAAAATAAGAGACAGACGATTAATTGAAATTGCCATTGTTTAGAAAACTTGTGAAATAATTCATCCCACAGTGGGATTCATTTTTCCCTTGCGTTTTATTTTTCTTTAATTGTTTTATCTCTGTCAATTTTAAGAAGAAAGGAGAGAAAAAACAACCATCTAAGGGTTTCCTTCTTTTCCTTTCTAAATTATGTTCGTGTGAATTTTGGGAAAAAAAATTAGGGTTGAATCGTGCTTATTCGGTTTATAAGGAAACTCGAGGGCTGTAAAACAATGTGTATATGCACCCTTTTTCTATCAGTTTATGGTGTTAGCTGATATGACAAGAATTGAAGACAATTTAATGGCATTGCTTTTCTTGAGCAAAAATTGGTAAAATAATTCATCTCCCCGCGGGGTGTTTTGCCCTTGCGTTCTGTTTACCTCGGTGAGAGTTTACCTGGTAAATCGGTGAGAGTTTACCTCCCACTGGCCTAGGTTCGAGTCCAAGTGTGTTGTTTCTTACATCCTCTCACATATACGCGGTAATCCCCTGGGCGACACGTCCTAGGAGATTGATCCGTTCCTTCCAAAAATAATGAGTTGTTTCTGTTAAAAAAAAAGACGAGCTCAAATAAATGGACCGCATCCTTTTTTAATTATATCAGGTGATGTCTTGGAAAATCTGAGTAGGTACCGCCTGTAATTTCTTATTGGCCAGCAAATGGGTTTATGCGTGCTCAGTGTTTCTGTTATGGTAGAACTGGTAATTGGGAAAAAGTTCCAGATCATCCTTTCTTGTTTTTAGTGAAATGGTTTTTTCATGTTCCTTAATTTAGCTATCTTGAAAGGGAAAAGCTTGATTGTGGTGGGTTTACCGTTATTCATGGAAGAGTGAACCTGGTGTGCTTGCCAGTACAAGTCAAGGTGTTAAAGTCCCTGATTCAGATCTGTTCTTAGTGGAGTTTTGTTATGTGCAGATTTCTTTAGGTTTGAACTAGCAGATATTGTTCATAGAAAGCATTGCTGCTATGTCCTTAACAAGATCCCATTGTATTTTTCATTTCTTATGAATTTCGGAAAAATAGATTCAGTTATACTGCAAATTTGATGTCGTTTATGCATTCCATACTCTCCATGCAATTGTTTGCCGTAGTAGCAGTATATATGGTTTTGTGAGTGGGATTTTCCTTTAAAAGAATTTTTGCTCCATATTTTTAGAATTGTAGAGATGGTTTCATTTAAGGGCCGTCGAAAGCTGTTTTCAGTTATTAAAGTTTTTCATATCTGTAGTTAGTTCTGTTATAAAAGTGAGTGGGTATTCTTTGCTGCAAGGAAGGTTCTTGTTTTGGGGGTTGATACCGATGCAAAAACTCATTTTAAATTTGACAACATCCAATTTCGGAAAAATTGCATGTGAAATTTAATTTTGATAGTTTTATCATTTATGATTTGAATTTTATAGTCATTATCAAAAGTTTCTTTATATGTTGGACTGTTGTAGTTGACGGTATCCGTAATGGACTCTGCATACACTCTATATGGATGGAAGATAACTTTGGAGTAACGCACGGCCTACAAGCAGGAGAGTGAATATCTGACACAGATTTGTCTGACTGCTAGGTTCGGATTGCAACCAAACTTAGGCTTATGAGAGATTTTATTTGAACTCATCCATGAAAACTTGAAAATTGACTGACATGACCCAGCTTATAGATAAATGTATCACAAATAGAATAATGGTTACAAAGTATGGCAGATTGTCATAAAATGCAAATTCGTTTTTGCAACCTTCTGAGAGGTTGAGCAGATTTGGAATAATCAAAGTTGACTGTCTAAGATGACTGAATCCTATACGCTCTGTTCATATGTCTCCCCGTTGTCCAATTCTGCTCAAATTTTGTCCCTCTGTACACCTATGGGCAATATCTCTAAAAATATGTCCCTCCACACACAACTAACATTCCTCTGTAGTAGGTTGTTCATATTTCTTCATTTCGGTAAATGTGGACGCATTGCTTTGTTGTGCATGTTGTGGGCATGTAGCCCCCTGCTGCATGTTGTAGGCTTTAAGAGATGGTCCCTGCCTTCCTATGTATTATCTATAAACTCCTAGAACATGTGTTCTTGGTGCCTCCCTATTCCCTATACATGATCCAAAATCTACAGCTGCTAAATGACTTTTCTTAGGCCCTCAAATAATTGGCCATCAAGGTGATCTGTGATGACCTCCACCCAAAGCCTCCTCGGCAACACATGCTCCTTGAACCTAATGCAAGGTGTGAGGCATTAGTATATGAAAACTTTCTCAAAAACTTTCAATCCATATACAAATTTATATATTTTTAAACGTTTCTATGTTCGAGTGAGAGATCTCAATAGCCCCGTGAATCTAGATTCACAATCTCCTATGGCTCTGTCTACTGGGTGCATTAACTTCATTCAATTAAATTTCTGTAAGCCCTTTTGAGAGGTAACGTTTTTGAACTTGTTACTCAATAATTACCTAGTTTACCAAAGGAATATCTAACCAAGCTGCAGTAATAAAGTCTTCCACCATAATAAGGTGTTACTCTTAACATAAAAATTCAGCATCTGTTCTTTGTGATTAGTATAATCATGTACCTAGCCATGTTCTCTCTCACCAATATCACACCAAAACCTTTTCTCGTTATTTATATGGGTTGCACCAATTATATACATTCTGTCTGCAACAAGCCTTCGTTAATGCAGAGTTCTGGAATCTGGACTGAGAGGAAAGGGTGGCAAGCAGACTCTGGTTATCAGTCTCATATTATTATAGTTCACTTGTCAGTCTACCTTGCTTTATGCAATACACACACACACACCTGTGAGTTAATTTTTAGTGTAACTGCTTCTAGAGTCCTAGGCAGTTTGCCTACCACCTTATTGCAAACTTGTTTTTCTGTTATTAAAATTCTATCTTCGGAGGAATTTTCATAGCCCAAAAGTTGCACTTGGCAATTAGCATTCATTGCTGCACACTTATAACAAAAGTTTCACTTGGCAATTAGCGTTGGATTCATTGCTGCACACTTATAACAAAAGTTGCACTTGGCAATTAGCGTTGGGGTTCATTGCTGCACACTTATAACACGAGCTCATTCTAGCAATTTTATACGGGATACATTCCTACAAGCAGCAGAAACATATTCCCTATACACTCTAGTTTTATGCTGTATTATTTCTCAGTACTTCTTGGTCATATTAAATCTAAGCGGGTTCAAAATTCTATGTTAGTAGAGTGATCTCAAGCTGCAACGGATGACAAGGAGCATTAACAGATGCTTGGAAACTAACACAAAAACCAAATGAAACGCAGTGTTTATGGATACTGTTAACATTCTATAATTAACCTCTTCCACTTACCATATTAAAGAAGAAGCTTCGCTGAATGTAATGGTTTGTGAATATTGTCGTTGATATCTAGAAAAGAGAAAAAATTGTGTTTAACTGATATTATAATTAGTATTACAGAATGGGTTAGTTTTATATTTCTAAAAAGAAACCCAAAACTCTCATTATCGTATTTTGTAGAAGATGAATTGGTAAGGGGAGATCTGGATTATTCCAAAGGATAAATGATGATACAAAAGGCTCAAAAAAACCTTATGGTTACTGGTATGTCCTTTTGAACACCATTAGTGGACTGTTGATGATGTGATAACAGATGTTAATTTTTTTTAGATAAGTCATATGTTGGGTATTCACGAGGTGTAGAGTAGTAGTTAATTTGTGTGGAGTTTAGTCCTGTCTGTCACTAGTTCAAATTTCATGGGGGGGGTTGAGGGTGTGAGCCAACTGTGGGGATAAAAACTGTCTCATGTGGTGTCCGGGTCTGACTGAATATTGCACAATCCCGGTAGAATTTAGAAGGACTTGAAGCCGAGCCAGACCAGAACCAGAGACTTCACGGCTCAGCTAGGCTAGAACTGGACACCTCATGACTCAGCCAGACTAGTTGGAGGCCTCATGACAAATCAAACCAATTGAGCTAACCCACTGGGTTCTTGGCAGTAAAACCCAACAGCAAAAGTGAAAGCATGTCATTTGGTAGAACTTGAACCCGGGTGGGGGCTATATTAGCTACCTGGCTTACCCAACCTGGCCAGATACGGTGGAGAAATCATCAACCTAAACTCTATTTTAGCAATTACAATACACAGTTATAATTTGGGGCAGCAAAATAGAAGGAGCTAGGTTTTCAGGAGCTTGCTGTATAAATGTACAACTCCAGCAATTGACATAGCAGAGTTGATCAAATCCAACCGTGCAAAGAAAATCTGTGCCCGAATCATATCTGTAACGATGTGCTAATGTAATGAGCTTCTAGTTCTTCTTTCAGACCCTAATGCAAGTTTTCAGCTCAATTATTGTGGTTCTAGTCTCGGATATGATCCAGCTATAGGAATTGTTACTGTCAACTTTTAATAACGATTTGCTTGTCCGCTTTTAGTAGGAAATCTGTTTTTGATAAAGCTTATACATGGTTTTGATGTCTTTATTATAATATGTATATTACTTGATAAGCTCGCTGATGGTCACCCTAATGTCCACTGAGATTATGGTGTCTCTCTGCCCCTTTTTTATTTGAACATCCACGGGGATTTTGAGGATGAAGGATCCAATCTCACTCTCTATCATGAGGTTTTTTTTCTAGGATGTTCTTAAGGATATTTTATTTTGATCCTATTCTGGCAATCTTTGAGTCAAATGGCTTGTAGCCTGCAGTCATGTTGAAAAATTATATTTTATTCATATCAAATGAACAGTCTCTGCCCTAATATTTGTACTTCTTAGGATTGTTCCACTATAAAATTTACTGTTTTATCTGCCTTAAGAATCTTTCATACATAGTTCTAATCTAGAGAGACATTTTGTTTGCATGGCATGCTAATATATGGAAATTAACAATCTTTCCCTGTTCTTTGGTCAATTCAATCATCTGTCATTTTAAATTTCCTTTAGGTATAGAATGGTAATTCTGGATTTTGACTTTGAATGCAAAAGGTTTCGAATTACTGTTTTAAAATTTTCATGCACCAGGGTTTAAATGTTAACGCATTAGGTTACAGTTTTTTCTTTCTTTTTTTGCTGTTTTTGCTCATTGCAAACACTCCTCTGGTTTCCGAGAGGGATCTGTGGTGTTCTCTTGTGATATATTTTCCTTTCCGGAATCAACATTTGAAATATTTTGGAGATCATGACAACAGGGTTGCAACTATTTTACCATTCAAAGGTCTTGGTGACAGTGGTATAAATGAAGTGTTGTTGTTGAACGCAACCTTGCCTTTATAAAGCTACTTCTTTTCAGTTCTGATTTTTCAATTTGTTTATATTAAATATTTTTTGTAATTGTGTGCTTCTTTGCTCTTTGGACGTTTTGGTTATCATGCTATGTAAGGGTAAACACCATTACCCTTGAGACGTTCTATTTCAGCTTTGGAAAATAGTTTACAACAATAATGTTTTTAGATTATCTGAAACCTGCAATATGGACTCTGGAGGGATGGGAGAAACAAAAATAACTTACGGGGCACATTGCCTGATGGTATTCAGTTAAGTATTTAAGTTGGCTAATAGAAAGTGGCTTATGGTCTTGGCTAGGCTCAGTAAAGTTTTTGCACACTGTGCTTTGGATTTATGCAGTTGTAGGGTTTTATAGTTAGATAGTAGCTAGTCCTTTAAAAGATCTCTTAAACTCATCTGCTCATGACTTCTATATACTAAATCTATCCTACCTACCAGACCTTCAAAAGATCCATTGAAAGCTTCTAGAAAGTCTTTTCCCTTTCTCTAGAGATCTCTCGGAGTCTAAACATAGAAACCTCAGAACTTAGGCATCTGAAAATTGGTGAATTCTTTTGAATTAAGCTCTTAGGTCTTATATCTTTAAGAAATACTTGAAACCTTGAATCTTAAAATTAACACTGTTCTGCGGTCCATTGTTTAAACTGTGATGATATATAATGGAATGACCGAAACCTTTCCTTAGTTGAATAAAGTACACTAATCAGAATTTGAATTTTTTCATTCAGAATTCGTTATGATTCATGTCAGAATGGATAGTTAGAGTTTCTATTTTCTGTTCGAATCTTTTGTGTTAATTGACATTTTTGAATTTTTTGATGCTGACAGAATCATCGATTACAAAAAGTGGCTCACCATGTTAACACTATACGTGATATATCAACTGTCCTGGCTGTTGATTTCATCAAGCTCATTACTGAAGTTCAACCAAGCTTAACTGATTCAAGGGATAGTCAGTCAATGAGCATCAGTAATGACACCCTTGCCAGGCTAGCTCGAACAGTGCATTCTTTAAAAGAAGAGAAGCGCTACAGGTCAGATATATCAACTTGAAGAGACTGGGTACTGTAAACTCAGTTATAAATCATTTCAGTATACATATATACCCTCCATTATTCATGAGGACGTTAATGATTTATTTGGTAAGAAAACATACTTGTTCTACATAAACGAATTTACGGTTCGGATCTTCTTGCAATGAGTAGACCAAAGAATCCAATATGTTCCTCACACAGGTAGGTTGCGCTGGCTGCAGATATGATTCACAGTCTATGGTAAATACATTTCATTCAGATGCATTACAACAAACCGATTAATGTAGAATAAGGCTTGATATTTGAATAGAGGAATTAATAAGACCTGAAGACTGTCATTGGAGCCTACGTAGTGGGGGACCAAATACACATTAAGCTTGCCTTCCACAGGCCCAGCTGTTGTATTGTAGTGAATATACACACCATTAATCCTATGCTGGGATAACAATACTGAGCTTACCAGTAACAAAACCAGTGCCCTTAATGCAATAATCATTCTGCAGTGCACTAGTATATTGCAGAAGCTTGTAGTTGCTTGCAACAATGGATATGATCACAAATTTATATTGGGATTAACTGTAGCAAACTTGCAGTTGCCCTACAAGCAAAAGGAAGAGGGCATTTAACTCAAATTTAGAAGATAGGTTAATCTTTAGACGCAGAGACATCCGGCGTGAGTAAAAATTTAAGCAACCTATGTTTCCATAGATTTATTTAAAAGAAAGAAAAAATAATTTCAAAAGACAATAGCAGAAGAAGAATTTAAGGTTTGACGACAGTGAATCAAACCGGAGGGATTCCATTCATTTCCAGCAACCGCCAGAATTTAGACGGACTCAGTAGCAAAAAAATACGGAGTTCGTGGAAGGGTCAACGCCCTTAATCATCAAAATATATAGAAGTAACCCCAGAGGGAAAATCCACACATCAACTTAGGAACTTCGTCAAACCCTACCAAACAACGATGGATTTCTGGAAAGAACAGCGCCGAGGATATATCCGTCGTTCTGTCGCTGTTGGGAGAAGATAATAATACTGATAATGATAACAATTCGAGGCAGCATATATGTGCAAGGAAAGCCGAGCACCTGCTCCCCCAATTCTTATCCACGGTCGCTCCCGTCACCGCAAGCTTCTTCCTTGTCCTTCAAGGATACCGATGAAGAAAACAACAGCACCAAATCTCATTTTCTCTTTCAAAAGCGCGATATTTATGAAGATCCCTGGCCTCCATTAAAAGGATCACGCGGATGAATCAAACCCTGACTTCGACTATTGACTGCATAACCAGAAATTAAAAATATTAAGTAATAAATATAAAACGCGTCAAAGACCGCTGGAAGTTGGAGGATAAAGCCCTAGCTGCGCAGAATACGAACAAATTAGCGGATGTTAGTTTCTCAACGCTGCCCCCCTCTGGCCTTTCCATGATACCAAGTGCCTGTTCCTCGTCCAAGTATTAAACAAAAATCACTCCAGTCCAGGCATTTCACCTACTCTGTCATATTGTGAGAATTAAAAGAAGGAACCCCATCGCTGCTAACTCTACACTGCCTTCTCAGTAATTTGTAACGTTTTATTCACGGATTACAGGGAGCTGTAACAAATTTGCGGATATTTCTGCCTGCGAAATAAAAGAAGGAACCCCATCGCTGTTAACTCTACACTGCCTTCTCAGTGATTTGTAACGTTTTATTCACGGATTACAGGGAGCTGTAACAAATTTGCGTTTTATTCACGGATTACAGGGAGCTGTAACAAATTTGCGAATATTTCTGCCTGCTTAATGTAGTGGGTGAAGATTCGAGACCGCCATAGCGTTGGCGTAATAGTTTTCCATTGAAGTTTTGCCGGAAGTTCTCAATCACTGAGAATAAACAGAAATTGCCTCAACATTAACAATTTGCCTACTGTATGCCCGCCAGATGTCAACGCCAGGTGTCAACCTTAGAATGAAAGGGATGACGAAAGTCTCTTTCAAAGGGAAGGCCTATCGGCCTAATCATATGAGAAGTTGGATGCACAAAGAAAAGCCGGCAATGAGAGCATTCAGGTATTGAATTTTTCATTAAACATTATTTAGAATGTATTAATACTTATAAGTATCTTAGACATGTATTTGTGTGAAAATAAATTGAATTGGTTTATGTTTAAGGACAAGGCATCCAAGGCGAGGTTAACCAAGACAAAAGTCACTCATCGTAGTGGCCAGAAAGGTTTAAAAGCACTGATAACAACCTTTGTAAGTATATTAAACATGTGATATTTTTTTAATAAATTTTGTACTAGAAGAAAGTCATTGTTATCTAATTTCTCCCTATTTACTGATTGATAGGAACTAAAATATGGAATACCTCCAAATCATTTGGAAAAGGAGGTGCTGCAGCAAAAGAGATGGGTTGAATTTGTTGTTTGGATGGACTCTATGGTATGTAATCTTAGTTGGATTTCCAATATACTTTTAAACCATATTTTCATTTTATTTTTTAGTACTATTAGATATTATATCTTACCTCATTTTATGGTTAACATTGTATAACAAAAACATGCGTTGTGTTATGTAATTAATACTAACATGTAATATTGATTTTTTTTGTCAGAATGCTATAGGTAATGATTGCCAAGACGATGATCCAAATTATGTTCAACATATATCAGGAGATGATGAGGATGAGGATGATGGTGGTGAAGGAGGAGATGGTGATGATAGTTGCGGTGTTGGTGAGGATGTGGATCAGAGTAATGAGGATGGTCAAGATGATCATGAAGATGATCTTGGTGGTGGTAGCTAGGCATGCACATGCATTGTTTTTTATGAAGAAATTATTGTGTAGAATGACATTGCTATGTTTAGATGGGTGTTGTGAATTTACCCTATATTAATGAGACATTTTGATTTTGTAATCATACGATGAGTTTGATTTATGTATGTTGTTAATTTATCGTAGAATAACGATATTCATGAAATATTTTGATTTGTTTATCATATTTGAATTTTACTTGTTTTGATTAAAAATAATACCGATTTTATTAGTATTATGTTGCTATTTTATACATGTTTTGAAAATTGTTAATGACACATTGTTATTTTTTTGGATGGATGTTGTCAATTTCTCTTAAATTTCTTTACAAGTGATTTTGAATTGTGATATCTGCTTTAATGATATTTAGAAACTATCATAAATTTCACTATGAATCTATAAAGGGGGTCATATATGTAAAGAAAAATATACTCTATATAAGAAGTCAAATGCGGATGTAACCATGGATGCAAAATTGAAAGTAAAATTTGATGTTAAACTAGGAATTAATACAAAATGCAAACAATTGACATACAAAATGTTTTAAATTAGAAGTGAAAAATTGTGCAATAGTTGACACAAAAAAGGGAACAAAACATGGCATACAAAAGGATATCAAATTGGGCAAAAACAAGGACACATAAATGGGCACCAAATTAGATGCAAAAAAAAACAACAACTAGATGTAAAATAAGATGCAAAGTTGAGCGTTAAAAAGAAGCAAAAAACGTTACAAATTAATATGCCAAATGATGATGCAAATTAATCACATGCAAATTTAGGCTCGAACTCAGACACAAAATTATATGCAAATGTGGACACAAAATGAGGCAAAAAAAGATGCAAATTTGGATGGTGAAAACGATGTAAAACTAGACACCAAAAAAATGCAAAATTGGATGAAAAAGTCGGTGAAAATAATGGTGCAACATTGGACACAAGTAGACACAAAAAAATGGTGCAAAAAGGGGCATAAAATAGCTTAAAATTGGATGCAAAACTTGGTGCAAAAACAAATACAAAAGTAGACGTAAAAAATGGCTCTAAATTGAATGTACCATTAGACAAAATAAGATGCAAAGGTGGACACAACACATGACTCAACATAAGATGCAAATATAAATGCAAATTTGGATGCTCAAAATGATGTAACATTAGATGCAAGAGATGGTGTTAAAAATGATGCAAAATTGGATGAAACAAATGACGCAAAATATGGTGCAAAATGAGATGGGAAAAATGGAGACAAATCAAACGTAAATGTGGATGTAAAAAATGGTCCAAAAAAAGATGCAAAAATGGGCACAAAAATGGATGCAAAATTTGGTGCTAAATCAAATTCAACACATGGTGCAAAGATAGGCACCAAAGCTGGTGCAAAAATAGAAGCAAAAACTAGTGTAAGACTAGATACAAAACCTGGCGTAAGACTAGATGCAAAAACTGACACAAAATGGATGCATAAAAAGACGTTAAATTGGATTCAAAATACAGTGTAAACTTGATGCAAATGATAGTGCAAAAATGGAAGCAAAGAATGACACAAAATAGGAAGCAAAAGAGAATGAAAAATAGATGCAAAAAATGACACAAAACTAGAAGCAAAACCTGTCATAAAATAAGATGCAAATCTTGGTTCAAAATTTGACGCAAAAAATGATGCATAGTTTGGTGTAAAAAATGATGCAAAATCTAGCGTGAAAAAGGATGCAAAATCAGGTGCAAAAAAGGACGCTTTAAAAATTGTACAATAGAGCCAGATTTAGCGCCAGGTTGCTCATCACAATTACAAAAAAAATGCACTAAAATCTGGTGCTAAATCTGGCGCAAATCGCTGGTTTTGTTGTAGTGAATGTTGTGCTACAAGAAAAGGTTGTATGTGCCCAATCAAAACAGCATTAAAAATTTGATTTTGGATGAATTTCATATAAGTCACTATGCTGGACACCCAGGATATCAGAAAATGATCACTGCACTCCGAAAAGAATATTACTGGCTGGGTATGAAGAGAGATGTGGCTGAGTACTTGGCATGTTGTTTAGAGTGCCAACAAATTAAGGCAGAACACCAACACCCTGCGGGGTTATTGCAACCATTACCCATTCCGGAATGGAAGTGGGAAACCATTTCTATGGACTTCATAACAGGTTTGCCCAAGACAAGGAAAAATAACGACTCCATCATGGTGGTGGTGGACAAATTAAGTAAATCAGCACATTTTATACCTGTGCAATCTACTTACAAAGCTGTACAGATCGCTCATATTTTTATGCAAAACATATTTAGGTTGCATGGGTTACCGAAAACAATAATCTCAGACCGTGATGTAAAATTTACATCGGTCTTTTGGAAAACATTGTTTGCAGAATTGGGAACTCAGCTGAATTTCAGTACAGCATATCACCCTCAGACTGACGAACAAACAGAACGGGTGAACCAAGTGGTGGAAGACATGTTAAGGGCATATGTAATGCAGCAACCAACCAAGTGGGAAGATTACCTGCACTTGGTTGAGTTTGCGTACAATAATGGCTATCATACATCACTGCAAATGAGCCCATTTGAAGCCCTGTATGGACGGAAGTGTCATACACCCTCAAGCTGGGGTGGACTAGAAGACAAATTAATGTTAGGTCCCGAAATGCTTAAGGAAATGGAGGAAATGGTTAAGAAGGTACAGTCCAATTTAAAGGTAGCTCAGGACAGGCAAAAGAACTTTGCTGACTGGAAAAGAAAATTCAAGGAGTACCAAGCCGGTGACCATGTATATGTAAGAATTCGAGAAAAAAATAACACACTACAATGGAACGGTTGCACTAAGTTGGCACCTCGATTTTGTGGATCATTCCAGGTCTTAGCAAGAATTGGGTCGGTGGCTTACCAGCTCGCTTTGCCAAGTCACATACGAGTCCACAATGTCTTCCATGTTTCTGTGTTGAAAAAATATGTTTATGATCCTAAACATGTAATCAGATGGCAGGATATACAGGTGAGAATTACCTCCGGTAAATCAGTCTAAGTGTTTTTCCTTTAAAATAAAATTGAATTAGGATGTTGTATGTTGCAGGTCGAACCGAAAGGAGAAATCTTGGTCGAACCGCTGAACATCCTCGACCGGAGAGAAGTAATGCTGTGGAAGCGAGCTATTACCCAAGTTAAAGTGCAGTGGCAGCACTTTGGGCCTGATGAGGCCACCTGGGAAGATGAAGAGCTCATGAAAAAAGCTTACCCAGGGCTGTTCATGATCATCAGACATCGAGACGATGTCCAATTTCAAGAGGGGGAGATGTAATGCCCCGAGAAAAATGTAAATATTAGACTTTACTGTGGTAAAAGACAAACTGAATATGACATTATTAGATGTTGAAATTTAATAATATTTTTATTGTTTTTTATTTTTTTTTAAATAAGAAATGTTTTCTTTGAAGTGCTGGCAATTCTTGAGGAGGACGTTGGAAAAAGACGGTTGTTGTGACTGCAACCCTAACTACCTCCCCTAACTGGAGGGGCTTCCAGAGAAAAGGAAGGGAGGGGAGGCAAAATTTGCACTGTAAGGACAGGCAGAGGAAAGAAGAAAAGGAATGGCTAAGTCTGGTGATGACTAGATAGCCAAGAACTAGGTGCAAGTATCTTATTGAGGACAATGGTCCTACAAGAGAGTAAGGGGGGAGATTCTGGTCCTGAAAGACGAATCTCAATGTTGGGTGGCAAATTGGAAGTGGGAGATAAAGATAAGGCTCAGCTTCTGGAGTTTTTCACGGGTCACAGCAATACAGGGAACAGAGGTGAATAGTTCTATTGAAGTAATGCATTGACATCTAAAAAAAGGTACTGAAATTATAACTGTTGTGCATGATTAAGTTTTGTATCATTCATAGAAAATTAAAACTGTAGCTGAAACCTCTATACAGAAATGACTCTTTTAAATAAAATATATAGAGTGATTATTGAACTTTGGCTTTTAGAGAAACAGGAAAAGGGATGGGCACATAGAACCCTCTTAAGTTCTGGAAAAACATGTGAGTAAATGTTAACTATAGTGAATCTGTAGGGTTTCGAAAAGATTCTGGACCACGCAAAATCTTGGCATGAGGGAAGAGAAATCCTTAGGGTGTGGTAAGTGTATAATTATAGCAAAGACGTTTCCAATCTACTAACCAAAACCCTAGCTGGGTATGTAAAATTTAAGACTGCAATCATGGATTTCACACCATGGAAAAACTGAACATGGTTATACAAGTTAATAAAAGTAAATACCAAAAAAATAAAATGATGGAACACTGGTAAGTTGCAGACAACCATGGCATACGATGTATGGGAAATTTCCTTCTCAGGTCGCAACAAAGGATGGACCCCAGAGAGTCTTAATGGGTGAATACCCTGTATCGTGCAAGTGAGCACGTCAAAGAAAATATTGCAAAGCAAACTTTCCAGAACCCTATAGGTAGGAATTCCATAGCAATCGAATAACTAAGAAATTTTGCATGCAAGACTTAGCTATCCAGATATAAACACGGAAACAGCAAGAAACCAATGTTAAACATTATCATATGGTACAGATGTATGAATATTTGACAGTCAACGTTGAATCTTCTTCTAATTCCTGATAAACCATTAAAAGATGAATGGAAAATCTGGACAGAGGCTATCATGTTCACATACTCAAAACATCCGAACAGAAAGCAAGAATTGGGAAAAAACCCATTATATCATATAACAGAATGTAGCAAGGGAACGATAACCATCTAGCAGTAGGCTATAAAACTTAAGAGTTCATGCGAATGCATATTAGAAAAAACGAATAAGCTTAAACAAGATTTTGTGAACAGCTTCACTCAGGTTATCCCCTGAAGAATGCTTTCCAGCACATTTCCAACCCACATAGAACAACCAGATAAGCCACGGGATAAACCATGGCACAGTTAAAAATTACATAATTACATCTGAGTAACCACTGTTCAAACTAGGTGCTAGAAAGACAAAAACCCTCTACACGAGTATAGAGTACAGTTCTTAACCACTACAGCTCTCAGTTGTTAAATTTCCCACACTGCTAACTCAAAAAGACTTCGTAACACTGTGTAATAGAAGCAATACAGTCAACAAACCCAGTTTCAAATACCCAAAAGAGCCAAGCTCAGCCGTAAAACAAACCCCCGGAGATAAATCCCTTGCTTGGGAATCTCGGGCGATGAAGTCTGGCAAGGTGCCTACCACGCAGCAACGACGGATAGCCCCAGACTCTTGAGGAGGACCCTACAAGCAGAGAGCACCGCATCAAACATTAGCCAACAGAGTTTGTGGAAAACGAATAACAAAAACAAAATTTCAGTGGCGAAGAATTCCAAAAATTACATTATAGAGCACTTACCCGGTTTCCACCAAATGATGAGGACGCCATAACCCTGCATCTGTAGGCCTTCTAGCTCGTTCAAGTCCTGGAACGTCAGACAGAGCAGGCCCACGGAAAATCAAAGGGGGAAAACGGAGCTGGCACCCAGAAGTGGAAGTGAAAATGCAACAAGGCAACCGAGAGCTTGAAAGACCTAACCTCGGCAAGATCTGGACTATAGGATCACAACCCAGTCCATCCTCCGTTGATGTGGGGATAAGCTCGAGAAAAGTGACTGCGGAGGGAAGGGCCTGCTCGTGCCACGTAGAGGGCAAAGCAGGAAAATTAACAACGTAAACCAAAAGCATTAACTAAACAGTACAGTTTATCCAGTGCATATTTAATGAGATTGCCAAATGTAACATAGAGTCACCGAGTTTACAAATTACGAGGAGGTGGGAGTTTCCCAAAGTGCAAGTTGAGTTAATGGAAAACAATCCTGGTAGTACCAAGCCTTAACCATCACCGTAAAACAATATTCTGATTGCCAAAACTTTACAATCGACAGGAGTAATGAGGACTGTAGAAAGATTGTTAGTTGAGGTTGACAAGAAGTCTGACTTAATAGTTTTCCATTAGTAATGTTAAAACAAAACAAAAAATTCCCCGGATGCGGGTGTTACTGCGGTCATAAATGGCTCTGATGCCAACTGTTAATACCGCGTACTGCATGCTGCAGAGCAGCGGGGCTCCCCAGACCTTCACCTTAAGTAAAATGGATGATCAGCAGTTCGACGGAAACGGTGGTGTCTGCGCATTTATGGTTTGCTTGGTTCGAAGCATGGCAAGGATGGTTATATTCATTACCACCCGGCTCTTCCCTCTCATGGTGTGTTTCAATTATTCTGGCTCTGAGTTCTGGTCTGCGAAAACTCCGGGAAGCAAGAGGGTCCTCCTTCTCAGAGGCGCGCCTCGCAGGCTTCAGGCACGTCTCAGGGGTAAGCAACTCACTCATCCTTCTCTGGCTCACGCATTTTGTTTTTCAATTGCGCTCTCTGTTGTTTCTGTAGCCCTTCTTTTGCTCTTCAATATGGTTCGACAAGGGGGCAGGAAGAGACCCAGAGGAACTCTCGGTGATGGCTCTCGGCTCTCTGCCAGTAGCTCTGATAACCCTGATCACTCACCTGCTAATCTCCCTCCATCTCAGGCGAATGTGCAGCCCTCTAGCTCTGTTCGTCGGCCTATCCCAAACAATGCTTTTCAGACCACCCATTTTAAATTCCAGAGCAACCTCAATAGACCTCTGATCTCTGCCCACATCACCTTAATTATCTCTGAAGAAGAAAACCAGATTCATCCTCTGGCCTGCATCGCTCCGGAACCCTCTCAGAGCAGTGAGCAGCAGTTGACCATGGGTAGCCCAGAGAAAGCTCTGGTGGAACAGACAGGCCATATTGATAGCCCGAGAATTACTCTGCCCCATGTAGATATTTTCCCTGCTGAGGGGGATGAAGCTCTGAATGACTCCAATCGCCCAATTTTAATCCCTGAGGACGATAAGGTCGGCAATGAAGTTCTGGGTGTGGCTAGTGACCGTCCAGCAGAAGAGAAGACCTCTGGCGGGGGCAAGGAAGACTAAGGCCACGCGGCACTGTTCTGGTTCTTTTTGCTTTTTGTCTGTCAAGCAGACGACTGTTTCCAGGTTTCAATGATAACACACATGGCTCAATTCCGTCAGCTTGAAGTTTTTGCTCAGTTCCAGGGCAGAAGCAATGTTTTATAGACAGACTTGCAATGGCTACTCGCTTCTATGCTCTCGTGCACAATCTCTCTTATCTTCTGGTCCTTATCTGAAATGTTTTTCTGTTATGAAGTTTTTTGTAGCACCTATGCTCAGAATCCTTCCATTCTGAGGCGAACTTGCTGTGTACAGAGGCCTCATGAATCTTCTGAGGCCTTGCTTACATGTAAAAATATTTTTATTTTAAGTTAATAGATATTAGTCTTTGCCGAGAAAAAAAAAAAACAAAACAAAAAATTACTGTTGTACTCATCTTTTGTGTTGACACGTGTTGAGTTTTGGAGACATGACACATATGGATCAGCATCTATCTCACTGAATTATCATTCATTACCCTGACACTGTAATTGGCCATTCTTGAAAATTTTAATAATAAAAAGTTTATACTATAATAACATGGGGTAGTGCAATGTCGTGTATGAAATTTTTCTAACATAAACATTCAAGAATTGTCACTTCTAGATAGCAAAAAACATCAGAAATTTGATATGAGTGTTTGGTTGGAAGAATTCGATGTTGTTGTTCATGGATATTCGTGGATTTCTTCCTAATCTCATCGAAAATTACCTTCTTCTTTTATATCACAAGCGGGGTTTTGTTAATGAGTCCACTGCCAAAGCCAACTTGCTCTGCATGAACGCCTTTGGGAAAACACATATTGTGTAAACAATTTTATCATCCTTTGATAAATTATGGTGCGAGAATGAAACTTGGGATTGCAAAGGAAATTAAATGAAGATGTCCACGTGGTTTGTGAATTCCAATTTTAGTTTGAACCATTTTATCTACCACCTTTAATCCATTACATGAAGAGACTCGACTCACAACTTTATCTCCATCCCTTCAAATTGAATCTTTGAATTTTGAATTGCGGTGAAGATTAAATCAAGATATTATGATGATGACATATCATTTAATAGGGAAGGTGATAGGTAGGTGAATGTGTTCTTAGAAGTCTTTTCCTCACCATTGAACTTGAACTTCTTCTTTTTTTCTTTTTTTCTTTTTCTTTTTTCATTTTTTTTTTTTTTTCTGAATTAGTCTACTTCTATATTAATACAAAATATTCTTACAGCGAGACGAGGGTCTCGAGAGTTCTAGCCCATGAAACGACATACTGACAGTGCACAATGGACTAACTATCCCAAGGACTTACAAAAACTAGCTTTAGGACTTAGAATCTCTGAATCCAAAACTGAAGACTCAGAATTCTGACAGTGACCCCAATCTGACTTGTAAACCACCTTAGTCAAAATATTAACCAACCGACAGGGAATGCCACCCATGCAGGGGAAACCGGCCCTCAAGAAGAGTTGAAAAGACCTGAAACTGGACGCTACATACTTAGGATGAACAAATCCTCTGTTGACAATTAAACAAAACCAAAGACACGCAAACCTGAGAGGTAAGAACCACCGCATTCGACCATTGAACAAAACCAAGGACACGCAAGCCTGTTCAGTCATCATGTTGAGTTGGAGGTTGCTCCTCAATAATGCGGCAGCCAAAATGCTCTGGTTCTTCATGCTCCGCGGAATGTCCCTTTGTTCTAGCTTGATCTTCTGCTGCAGGAGCGCTTGGGCCAGCTGGAGTGGGCATATTCTGAATTGCACAACCCCTATTATCCTGTCTTTGCTCAGTCACATTCGTCGAGGGAGCATTCCGGTGTTCCATCCTCTGTTGCTGAGGAACTCCTGGGCCTGCTGTCTCCGAACCCCCAGCTTGCTCATTCAGTTCAACAGTGACCGAAACAATGAAGGAGGAATTACCAAGTCTACATGGGAGGCGGAAGCGAGCCGTGTGCATTCTGGTGTGCTGAGAGCTCACCTCTGTCATTATCTGCCTCCTTCCTCTGCCACGCCCTCTCCTGGTCGCCGGATAGCAATATAAAGTATAGTCCGAAGCCTCAGACGAAGGGTCCGAAGTTGTGGAGGACGCCTGGCGAAGGATCCGGCCCCGAGAGCTGCCTCTTCTGCATCCCATTCTGGGGCGCTCTCTGGGCATGTTGATATAAACTGTGGAAGCGAAACAAACAGATAAAGAGGGGACAACACAATAGCTACAGGGGAGAAGTCGAAGCAGGTGGATTGGAGCATAAAGGCCTGGAAACGTATTAACTTCTCGCACCAGAGCCAGACAGTGCCCTGAACTGTCTCTGGCACTAGAACCTTCACCCTTGCTTTGCCCGCAAACACAGATGAGAAGAGCGAAAATGAAAATTATGCCGCGCATCGTTGCAGTCCGGTTATTACAATGTCGTGCCTGGTTGAGCTGCATTAATGCGGTAATAATGTTTAATGTGCGAACCATTAAGTGCTGCGTCCTGCAGCTCCATCTGGCTGCGGTGAGCGGCCACGCGCCCTCCCGCCAAGCCATCCTCGTACTAGGTTCTGGAATGATCACCCGCATCCGAGAATTGAACTTGAACTTGTTACGTTGTTGAATTTCTATAATTTTTATCATCACTTATTTTGTTTAGTTTAAATTTTTAAATCAAATAATAAAGATTTTATTGATATAATTATTTTTTATTATAAACTTCACTATTTTACACACCCAATTCTCCAAATTGGATGACTACCTTGAAAAAATATGGCTATGTTGTTTACATATTCATCCAAAACCAATATGACTTTGTTGTTTACATACTCCACCAAAACAAATTGACGACTTTAGAAAAATGAATTTGACTTTATAGATGTATATGCTTAAAAAAACATTAAATTTTAATTTATAGGTAAAGAGGTTATTTTTAAGAAATTTTGGTGTAATGGTAAGGTATAAATGTATATGCTAAAAAAACATTAAATTTTAATTTATGGTTAAAGAGGTTTTTTTTTAAGAAATTTTGGTGTAATGGTAAAGCACAAAGTTAAAGAGTTTCAATTATAAGCGGATATGGTAAGGTTATATACTGAGATGGGATTTAAAATTTCATTTAAATAATGTTTACATTTTTCTTTTTTCATTTATTAAGTTGTGTGAGATTTAAGATGATTGCATACTTAATATTTCTGTCAAAATTACTTAGGGATGGCACCCAACCTAAGACATACTAGTATTTAACAAGGATGGATTTTTGTCCATAGAGTTTCAAACTAGTAACCTTCACATAAAGGAATGTTTTAACTATACACCCCATCACCACCTATTTTATGCCCCATAGGATTTTAAATAATATTTACATTTAAGATTATCATATTTAACCAATAAAAGTATATTGTATTTTTTTTAATTATAAATAATTATTGTGAGAACATAATTGTGAATGTAGTACATAATTTGGAGAGAGATTTGTTATTAGGTGTTATTCATTGTAATATCATATAGACAATTATTGTAATTCAAAGATGAATCATATAATATCGTGTTGAAATTTCTCAATAATGTTTTATTAGATTATAAAAAAAATACTATGTTGGAGTTGTTTAATCTTGTAATAAATCTATTTGAGTTCAAGAAATTCAACCATACAAAGGGATATAGTTTTTATTGATTTTAAATTTGGATGATTTGAGTGATTTAAAATTTGAAAAAGCTCTTAAGCACATTGTTTCACTAGGCATGAACCTTGGATAATGATTGAGCTTAGCTCATGCATGATTTTTTTGTCACATCTTTATTAAATGTGTAGTTAAAAAGAGATTCTATTTTTTACAAGATTAGCTTGCTTCTCATCATCTCAACCCAAGGACTTGGGTCTCAAAGTTACTTCAAAATTACTAACATTATTGATAGAAAATATCACCATGGGACATAAGGTGCAGGGAAGGGCAAGTAACTTGCATAATGGTAATTTGAATTATTAATGATGTCCATTGCCCTATGCATGTTTAATGATTTGTGGCGCCACCTTCTAATTATCCAAAGTTTACATAGAAAAATCACTTGAATGGGACCATTAGGAATAAAGATTTAAAAGGGAAAAACTAAATGAGGATGACCTAACCGATAGCCCTAGAAAAGTGTCCACCAAAAAAATGAAAATCATTTGGCACTTTAGCTATTTCATTTTAAATATAACATAAATGTTTTTTATAATATATAAAAATAATTTATTTTTAGTTATCATATTAGGTAACGTTAATTTAATTTTCTATCAGAATTTGATTTAAATATTGAATTTCATTTTCAAAAATAGATATTGACTTTAATGAAAAATAGGTACAATTAAGCCAACTCACATGTGTTTCCAAATTTGTTCTTTTCTCTAAATTTTTTCAATTACAAATATTAATTTTCACTTTTTAAATGTATATATGAATTTTAATAGCAAATCAATTATATTTTCTATTAAAATTAAGCCAACTCATATTTTTTTAATCTAAATAGATTAAGTTTAAACTAAGTTAAAATATCATATTTGTTCTTCACTCCACTAGAGCCTTTTACATTTCGATCAACTTTCTCATTCTTAAAAAATGCAAAACAATTACCACTGTTCTCCTGCATCTTAAATATAAAAAAACAAGCAATATAATAAAAACTATAATGAAAAGACAATAATACACCTTGCAAAATTACATCACTTACCATACATAAATGTAACAACAACATACCCTTTACCCCTCATCCACTTCCTAAACTCTAAATAAGTATTTTCTACATTTCAAATAAATACAAAAGAGGTTAAGAAAACAAGGTAGCTTTCCTCAAATAGAAAAATAGAGAAGAGTCTAGCAAGAAACTCGATATCTTAAAAAAACGTAAAACTATACCAGGTAAATGAAACAAGGTTCAAGGTGAAACCATCACGAAAAATTCAATTGCTCATGTAATCTCAGATGGTTGGGTAATGCCTAATCTTCAAACATTGAATATACAAATAAACAATAAAATCTCAAAAGAATTGAGACATTGGTTATAATAGTTAAAGTGGAAATATTTTCTATAAATTTAGATTTTTGTCATATTTTTTTCTATTTTTTTTATTTGGATTAAATGATTTTTTGAAAAATGTTTGTTTTATTTAATTAATTTTTAATTTATATATATATATATATATATATATATATTAAATGTTTCTAATATATATAATATTAAAGTTTTGTTATTATATTATTATTATTATTTATCTAAAATATTTTTTAAAGATAAAAAACATATAATTTGATATAAATAAGAATTATATATAAATAAAATAAATATTCTTTCATTCAAATTAATTTTATATAATTTAATCTTTTATTTACAAAGAATAATTAAATGATAAAATTATTATACCATATTTTCAAATTTAAAAAAAATGATTAGTAAGCATATGAGTATCTTAATATTTATCTCATAATACATCTTACATTGCCAAAATTTGAAAAGAAAAGAAAAAATCATAAAAATTAAGTGAGTTATAATTTCATTTTAAAATATTATTATTATTAATTATAAAATGAATTAATATATAATTAATACATTAAAATAAAATAAAATAACTATTAACAAACCGGCAACAAGATTTTTACTATCGACATCCACCCACATTTTACCAAGAAGTTCTTAACTTATAAATAGGATTTATTATTGTATTAAGGACCAATATCAAATGCCCAAAAAACCATAATTCATTTCAAAGTCAAAATATATATATATATATATTTTATTTTAATTTAATTTTATAGTATCTTAAAAATTAAATTGAAAAGCAAAAATAACCTAACTTCTTTTGAAATAAATCTCAACCATCTATCTCAACTACTGAAATTAGTGTAACAATGTAAATTAAATGGATGGAAAATGTGGATAGTCATGAACATAAAATAAGCATCAAAACATTACTTCATCTTCCATCACAAATTGGTAAAATTAGAAAAATCATAAGAAATTAACTAAATTATAACTTTATTTAAAATAATTATTATTATTATTGTGCTAAGAGGTGCTCTCCAACATAGTGGGGTAGAGATGTTGTAATATTTAACCTTTTGACTTTAGTCAAAATAAAATTAAAATAAAATATTAAAAAAATTAATAATAATAATTATTAATTATCAATAAAACAATTTAGGTTAGTCAAATTATATAAAACTGAAAATAAAAACAAGATTAAAAAAACATATAATTAATAATTATCATTATAATTAATAATTAAACCAATATAAATTCATGTATTAAGCGTTAAAAGAGATTAAATCTTTTCAGATTCAAATTTATTAATAAATTTCCTTTAACCTACTTCTCTCTCTATGCAGTAGTCTTTAACGCGACTTTTTGAAAGTCTTTCCGGCGATTTTTTCCGGTGAAAATCCGGCAGTAATTTATTGGAATCCAAGTTTGATAGCTAATTTCTGCACAATGAAAGCGTCCCAGGGGTTTTTCAGGGTGCTGAATCCGAATATGCAGTTAAAAAACCATTTTAACTGCAACAAATCATGATTTCATCTCAATTTCTTCCGCCGGATTCCGTCACCGGAATCTCAAAAAGTCGCATTATAGACAACTCCCTTCTCTATTACTCCTCTATAACTTTTTACTTAATTAACTATGCTTTGATACCATAGATGATGCTGCAATCGATTGATCCTTAATGTTGTGTCACCAAATTTCTTCGTCGCCAAAACTCTCATCACATTTTCTCGGTTTTCATCGGCACGGTCGTTGTTTGATGGGCAACCATTTTTTAACGGTGTGATCGTGGGGATGAGCGATCTATGACCCAAGAGGATTGTGGGGGCCAAAACTATCGTGGAGCTCTCGTTTATGAGTGATTACCTTATACTACATGATTGCAGGAGTGGCCAGATCTACGGTCCAGCAAGATTGCGTGGCATCCCAAGTCTACCGTGGATTGACAGTGAGGAAGGTGTGGTGCGGGCGGGGGACCGCGCGGGGTACGGGAAGTGCAATCGAATTCACCTTGCAATATTACTATCTTGTGCTTACTTAAATTTGGGTTATTTTAAGAATTAATACTTCATTACTGGATTGAGTTGAGAGGTTTATTTTACAACTTTGTATGAGTGGATGTGTAAATTTGTCTATCAATAGATACTTTTTTAAATTAAAATTAAATTTAAATTTAAAAATTACGATTCTAAATAGAAAAATAATATTAGCTATAATATATATATATATATATATATGGTAAAGTAATTATAAGTAAAAACAAATGTGTGAATTAGAGGTTTAAATTTTATACTTTTGAAAAATATTTGAATAAAAGATTTAAATAAATTATTTAAAGATCTATGTTAACTAATTTCTATATCAAATTCATATATATCTATATATAGAATAAAGAAAAAATTAAATTTTTATAGTTAAAATTTTTAGTTGTTCCCGTATAAACTCTATTTAACACTCAAAAATACAATTTAAACAATGAAAAATAACAAATTGTATTTTGCACTCTGAAAAAAGTTGCAATGAAGTAGTTTGATCACTTTCCGTTCATGTTAAATCTGTACTTAAAATGAATCTATAATAATATTTAAGTGAGAGATTTTTACATCACACTTATTAAAATGAACTAGAAATTACAACTTAACCTAGACCTCAAATTAGAGGTACAAACCTTAAATTAACCACTTTAATAATTAACTTTAAATTTTATCTCCCTTTGTACTTAAGAAACCTACAACGCCTCAACCCTCCAACAAGGAATCCTCATTACGTCGAATTACAATATGTAAAGGTGGTAGATATCAGAGAACAAGATCATCCCGCAACAAGAGAAACTACGCTTCAATCTAAGTGATTCATCATAAGAATACGAAACCAAATGAAGATCATTTCGAATCAAATACACAACAATCACTGTGAGTATAACTCAAGTCCAAAATTAGATTATGCATTTCAAACAATTGGACATGATTTGGCAATTTCATTACATAGACAACTAGGAAGGATGCAGTGAATTTCCTCCCACTCTATTCATCTCGCCCTCTCTTTCATCATTATCTAATAAAAAATATCTTTATTACAAAAGGGAGGTGGTAAGCAACTACCCTCTCTTATTTTAATGGAGGTGGTAAGCTCTTTTATTTTTTTACACTTTTCTTTTTTCTAAAAACTAATGCCACTTCACATAATTTCTCTACATCTGCCATTTAAAAACACTTCAGTATAAACTGCTAACTAACACAAACTCTCCTAATTTAAAATATCACAATTTAAAGAAAATACAAAACAGAACTACTCACTTTCTTAAAATAATATTTATGCAAAGATTCCCCTGCACCACTTGGCCTAGCTAAAATTTCCCCTTTATAATAGCACATTGTTCAATAAAGTCTAGTTGATATCAATATCAACACATATTTTAGAACAAGGTCCACAAGCGACGGTAGTCCCTACCAGCCTTGAAATCAAATAATAAACTAATTACTTGGAACATAGGGACTGCTACAAAGCGACGGAGGAATAAATAATAGAAATAAGAACAACAGATCAAGATTGGAACCTAGGGACTGGTTTTTCACCGTAAAAAATGATGGCAAAACAGAGTTCTTAAAGTTATTTTTCCAAAAGAAGTTTCGTTTGACAGAAACTCGTAATATAATGAAGTTGGTAATGCTTCCTCGATCTGGCAATGGTTAGCAGTGATGCAACTGGCACTGGTCTGGTTCTGCCATAAAATTCACCTCTAAATGTGAAATATTTTTGGTAAAAACCGTGAATCTAGAACCTGCAGCGGAAACATGGTAGGCCAGAATAAAACGTTGGGTTTTCTTTATACAGATACAAAAGAGGCGGGAACAAACCATAATAATGGGCATTTTTGTGGCATGCATCGTAATAAATATATCGATGACACTTGTCCCTGTCTTAACAGGTTTCAGTGTCCCATTCCCAGGATCCCAGGATTGAGCCATGTGGAACCAAATATTTAAACAATGAAACATGTTGAGAACCATCTGGGCTCCTCACGAGGGCACGACCTTATTTTCCAGAACACGAGGGCCACTTGCCTCACGACCCTATTTTCCAGAAATTTCCAGAAAACAACATGCAATACGTGGATGAATAACATGCAATACGTGGATGAATTAGCAACATTCCTTCTAGGTTTTATATAGTTCAAATTGTGTTTAAGAATTTTTTTAGCATTGACCACTCCGTCCCTGGTGCCTATTTCAGATTCAGCGAGCAATCATCTTTGTGGGCACTATAGCCTTCTCTTCTGCAATAGAGTCCAAAGATCAAACTTTTCCAACATCTGAAGCTGGCATGTCACGCCCCCAAGCCTGCGGTAGTCTTTCAACCGCTCTAGGCGAGGTGCGGCACCACCGAACACTTTCTTTTCACCAATACTTATGTTCGTGGACTACGCCTAACCACTTATCCTACTTAGTTTGTGTTTCACAACCAAGTATTATTAATGTTTCCTTTATACCAATGAACACCCATACACATTCATTAACATCAGCAATTATACATGAAGAACACAATTGCACAGTATAAAGGGAGGGGCAACTCCCTGAACAATGAGTCTGCCCGAATAATATATTATACAGTCTTTCAATATTACAAAGCTTTACAAGTATACTTGGAAACACCAAGTTTCATACTTAGCCAATTTTACAATCTTCGACAAACTCGGTTGCCTAGCTCGTCGGTGCCTCCGCACGGTCGCCGCACGACTCACCAACCCTTCATTCACCTCATCGCATGATCGTGTTGTTTGCCCAACTTGGGCGCGCCTCCAAGTCGCCACACACGGGCACCTCTACACGAGTCGCACCTCCGTTCACAATCTCAACACTTCACCAAAAGTCACACCGTGCACACTTGCACGACGGGCGGGCGCTCACCCGAGTCACCCAAGAACCCGTGCCAAGTCATCGCACAAACCGGGCACCACACCCGTGCACGCCTTTCTCAACCGGCGGGTGACCTCTACCTGCGCCCTTCACCCAAATCCAAGAAACGACACTTAACTTCGTGTGGCCTTGCCCAAGAACGGGCGCATCACCAAACTGCACCTTTACCTCTTGCTGCGTCCACCCCTAGTTCTGCGCCTTCCTCTTCTTCATGAGCGAAGTCTTTATGTGTTGAGCGATGAGCAATGGTTCAAATGACCTCCACCGCATGCTAGTTTATATGAGTGGCAGGGCAAAGTCTTGGCTGCCCAGCCGACTTGCCCACGCCCTCATCTCCATCGCAATCTTTGCTAAAACATGAGTCAGCCTTGCTACTTCGTAGGTCGGCCCCGTGGGTGATTGTTCAAGTTCCCACGCGTATAAACAGCTATCCCAACCTCCTGCACTTCATTATAACATAATGCCTTCACGTGCTAAGTCAAGCTCGCTCCTTTGTCGTCGCACCTCAAGCCGGAGCACGCGCATAAGGACTGCAGGTCCTTACATCCTCCCCCACCTGAAGTCGTTGTCGTCCTTGACAACATACCATCCTGGTAGCCATCCACCAAGATCATCATCAATATCTGTCTCACTCCCGGTCCATGATGTCAACTCCTCCACATACTGCAAACATCCCTGCAACATATGTAGAATTCCCATCTCCATCATGTGTCGTCCCCATCCTGTGAACTGTCCTCCTCGTCTTCCTGATGCCAGCATCTTTCCGTGCACTTCCGAACCCCATGTTTGAACTAGTTGGGTAGCTAATCCAACTGCCACGCTCAAGCCATGAGAGTGAACATCCTTATGCCTTCACCAGTCTATCTCGAATTCTGCCACATCTCGGACTCACCAAGAATCTCACCCATGCTCAGGTCCATGGAAACTCCATCCCATCTGCAACATGTCATTATGCTTGATGCCAAGCCATCCTTGCACCATCTGTCATACCTATTTAACCTGTTTTAAGGACTCACTGTCATGAGCAGCTAACAATGAGCCCCATCTTCTTTGTCATCTAAGAAGATGTGGAGGGAGTAGAGCCTAAAGGCTCACCCTCACTAATCATCTCAATCCATCTGTCAGGATTTTCTATCTCCATCCTCTGTAGATAAGTGACCTGATCCTCCTCCCGGACATTCGGCCTCACATATGCCTCATCATCATCATCATCATCCTCGACCACTTCTAGCCTTCTTGACAAATCCAAGATACTATCTGAAAGTGTCCTGATGACCAATGACTGCTTGGTAAGCTTTGTCTCAACCGTAGACAACTGCTTACTCATGTCTTCCATTCGCTTCTCATCCTCCATTTGCATCACTGCCAACTTACAATCAGGCTTTGTCACTCCAATGGTTGGTACACCAATGGGTACATCCTCCCTTCCATCGTAAATATACAGCCTCTTCAAATGTGGAACAATCATAGCATCAAATTGTTTCAAGAATTCCATTCCCAGCACAGCTTCGTAGTCATCAATTCGCACTATAGTGAAGTCGACCTTCCCTGTCCACTCACCTAGTGTTGTGTCCACCTTTTCAGCTACACCAAGAATACTATCAGGAGGAGAATTGACTGTCTTCATCTGTGCCTTCACCGGTACAAATTTCAGCCCAATTCTTCTCGCAGTATCTTCGCCCATGAAGTTGTGAGTAGCCCCACTATCCACCATAGTGAGTATATCAGCACCCCCAACCTTCATCTGAACATACTCCAACCTATTCCTCTCAGGATCCCTCCGAGAGATCACCTCTGTAGCAGCACCACCACCAAGTATCTGCATCATCCCCACAGAAGCTTCTTCATTCTTCGTATTAGATTGTGCAATCGCAGCCACTTTCGGTCTAGAAGGACAATTCTTCACCGTATGTGGTTCAGCACATATCCAACACTTCAAGGCTTTCTTTGTCTTCAAATTATCATCCGATTTCGAAGCATCATCCTTCTTCTTATCTTTCGGCTTATCGGACTTCTTCTTCCTATCATCAGAAGTCTCATCATAATGCTCCACCAACCTGTCCACAGCAGCAAAATCTTCCTCAAGTGTTCTAATCCTCTACCTCTTCACTTCATTGCGTGCCCAAGGCTTCAATCCAATAATGAAATTTGAACACCTTGTCTCTCTCCACCATGTCAGGAAGTTCCAGCACTGCACTTGCAAACTCCCGTTGATATGTTTGAAGGTTCCGGGTCTGCTTTATGAATTTTATCTTCATCCTTGCTTCCCACGTTTCATCCTAAGGACTGAAATGGGTCTGCAAAGCTTTCTTCATCTCATCCCACGAAGTAATGTCACCAGCACTGCCATTGGCAATATGATCCATCCTCCTTCACCACCACATCTTAGAACCCTTTGTCAAGAACTGATCAGCTACCTTGACCTTTGTCTCATCATCGGATAGACCCAAGCGTTCCAAGTATTGCTCCATGTCCCATAGAAAGTTGCCAAGAGTCTTTGCACTCCTTGCACCATCATAAGATTCTGGTTCCTTGACTTTCACATGAGGCACTCTTCCACCTGAGTTATGCCTCACGGCCTTCTTCAACACCACGATCTCATCTCTGGCTTCATCAAGAGATTTTTGCAAGCCCACGATCTCTGCAAGACCTTGGTCTCTTGCCTCTTCAACCTCCCTGACCCTTACTTCAATTTGTGTACACATAAGGTCAGTGTACTCATGTTGAGTCCAGAGTTCATCAAGCTCTTCCTTCATCTTTGAATTGGCCTCTTGATCTCTCTCGATCAAGTTCATCTTCTTAGTCCAGAAAGCTTATAAGTCCTCGATCTTTTCCAACACTTTTTCAATGAATGCCATAGTAGCATCCTTCGCACTGTGACTAGACCCAGCCTGAGATTCAGCTACCATTGCTAACAACTTCCTTCTTCTTTGCAATCTAGTTTCAACCATCCAACAGCTTCACCAAGATGCCTGCAACCTGAACCAACTCTTTTTCCACATGTATGTGAAATAGCTTCCTTCACCTGCAAGTACCTGCTTCACTGTCTTCAATTTCCAAGTGTATTCACACTTGCACTTCGTCACGAGCAACCCTGCTCACCAGCTCCAACCGAGCTCTATAATACTAGTGATTACCCCATTACTATTGTAGTTATACCCCTTATTTATATTATTGTGCCCCTATTACCCCCATATTGTTATTTCTGTGCCCCATAGAATCCCTCTATTGTTATTTTTGTGGCTTTATATTATTATTGTTAGGTCGGCTGGATTATATTGTGACTCCTTAGACTCCTATATATAGAAAGGAGGTTTTGTCATTTGTATCATCCAATAATTGTTCATTTATGTAATGTAAAGGAGGTTGCTCCCTCGAAGAGGTTGAATTCTAAGGCGTTGATCTATCTTTTTTTGAGCTGGTTTCATAACATTTGGTATCAGAGCTTTGGATTCTAGGGTTTCGCTGCTCCAAACAGGTCATCGTGGAATTTTCGCTATAACTTTTTTCTGTGAAGTTTCAGAAGTAAAAAAAAAAACCCATTTGAGAAGAAATCGCGTTGAACCTTGGGTCCAAATTTCAGAGCTTTTCGCGTGATATTTGCGGAGATATGATCTGAGGAAGTTGGTCCTTTTGCAGACTCCTGAATTACATTCAAAACAGGTGACCCGGGGAAAATCGTCATAACTTTCTCTCTGGGAATCATATTGAAATTTCGTAAGAAGGTACAGAAAGAGGACGGACTGTAGTTTCTTGTATATCTTTTTCAAAACCAAAGATCAAAAATTGTACACATGGCACTTCATACAAGTTCGCTCTTCTGGAAAGTTCTATAATCAGGTCATCTTGGGAGATTTTGCATAACTCTTTCTTGGAGAATTCAATTTGGATCAGACTGGTGGCATTGGAAAGAGGACACAGAAAGCTACTATAGGTCACAAATTCAAAACTAGATGATTGGAAATTACAGAGATACATCAGAGGCAATATCAAGCTCCTACAAAGTGAAAAAAGGTGTGTAGATTTTTTTAAATTTTTGCTTAAGCTTGGTTTGAAAATTTATTTTGAAGGAATTCAAAGGGCATAGTAGAGCATTATTATTGGTAACTGATGCCCCGAGGAAAGAAAATGCAAACACCTAGTAAGGAACCTGAAAGCTCTAGCATGACTCATGAAGAAGAGGAAGAAATGCTACATGATATATCAAAATTACAAGACAAGTGCAACAAATGTCACGCTCACAAGAGTTAACAGAAGCTAAGATAAATGGCGTGGAAGCTAAGATGAATGGCATGGAAGCTAAGATGGACAATTTGAAGATAGATTTGAACACAAATTTGAAGACAGGCATGGCAGATTTGAAGATAGATTTGACAAATTTTCTACAAGAAATACTTACTAATGGTGAAAAGGTAGTAAAGGAAACTCATGATGAGAACAAAAGAAATGTTAATCATGATTCCATAGACACTAATTTTGGATCGAAGAATCACCATATTCCAAAAATCGATATGAGGAAGTTTGATGGCAAGGATCCCACCACATGGATATTACAGATGGAGCAATTCTTCGATCTCAATAATGTGCAAAACGCACAAAAGGTACGTATGGCAACTGTATATTTGGAACCAAATCAGTTTGTATGGTATCAATGGCTTTGTTCTCGTAAACAATTTATCACTTGGGCAATTTTTACGGAAGAATTGATAGCACATTATGAGGATACAAAAAGCAACACTTTTTTTAGCCAATTGATAAGTCTCAAACAAAAGGGTTCAATAATGGAGCACATTGAGGAGTTCCAAAAATTGAACATAAGGGTAAAAGATATTCCAGAGGAGCATAGGATTGATGTGTTCATAGGGTCTTTAAAGGATAATATCCAACATGATGTTCGCCTTTGGGAACCTGATTCATTAGAGAAGGCATTCAGGTTAGCAAGAAAAATGGAAAGCAAAATTATGGCAACTAGGAAGCATACCACTCACAACTATAAAGACGGAAGTGTTGTTGCCCCTAGTCTTCCACAACCTACAAGGTTGACACCACAACAATTGGAAGAAAAAAGAGCAAAAGGTCTTTGTTACAGTTGTGATAGCAAATACACAAAAGGTCATAAGTGTGCTGAGAAGAAATTATTCTACATAGATTGTGAAGAGGAAGAAGAAAAGGAGCAAGAAAGGTCAAAAGAAGAGGATATACTCCAGGAACAAAGCCTAGATGAAGAACAAATAAATCCGACCATATCTTGTAATGCATTGGCAGGAATTACCACTCCTCAAACCATCAAGATAGAAGGACAAATCAAGAAGAAAAAGGTAATAGTGTTGATTGATTCAGGAAGCACCCACAATTTTATTCATTGTAGGGTAGCAAAAGAATTGAATTGCTTCCTATATCCAGCACCAGAGTGTCAAGTGATGATTGCAAATGGAGGAACAATAAATTGCTCTGGAAAGTGCCATAATATCAAGCTATCCATGGGAGAATATGTATTGACTAGCCCAATGCTTTCCATTCCAATGGGAGGTGCTGATGTTGTACTAGGAGTCCAATGGCTACAATCCTTGGGTACAATAGCTTTTAATTTTCAAGAACTTTTCATCAAATTTTCTACGGAAGGAAAGGAAGTTGAATTAAGGGGTATTGCAGGGAAACCAGGAAAGATAATCAGCTCTAATGGCATGACAAAGCTTCTAAAAAAGGAGCAAAGATGTGTAATTGCACAATTATGTTCGCTAGATGTTTCCACATTGGAATCATCTATTTCTCCAGATCTCCAAAAAGTCCTGGACAATCATTCCAAGGTATTTGAGACTCCCAAAGGTCTCCCACCTATGCGTGATCATGATCATGCTATTCATCTAATTCCAGGAAGTGTTCCTCCAAACATCAGGCCATACAGATATCCCTATGTCCAAAAAAGTGAAATTGAACGTATGGTTGCAGAAATGCTAGAGGCTGGTATAATTCAACCGAGTCAAAGTTCTTTCTCAGCTCCAGTAGTATTGGTGCACAAGAAGGATGGATCATGGCGCATGTGTCCAGATTATAGGGAGCTCAACAAGCTCACTATTAAAGATAAGTTCCCCATTCCTTTCATTGATGAATTATTGGATGAATTGCATGGATCAATTTACTTCACCAAGTTGGATCTTCGTTCAGGATATCATCAAATCAGAATGAAGATTGAAGACATTCCGAAAACGGCATTTAGAACTCATGAGGGTCATTATGAATTTTTGGTCATGCCTTTTGGCCTTACCAATGCACCTTCAACATTTCAAGGTTTGATGAATTCAATTTTCAAACCATTCCTTAGAAAATTTGTGTTAGTATTTTTTGATGATATACTAATCTACAGCAAGTCTTGGAAGGATCATGTTGAACATGTTGACAGGGTGCTACAACTATTGGAGGAGAAACAATTATATGCAAAAAGATCCAAATGTTTCTTTGGAGTCCAGGAGGTGGAATATTTGGGTCATATTGTATCTCATGGAGTTAAGGTAGACCCTAGCAAAATTAAAGCCATTAAGGAATGGAAAATCCCCACATCCATAAAGCATCTGCGAGGATTTCTTGGGTTGACAGGGTATTATCGCAAGTTTGTTAAGAATTATGGGAGAATAGCAGCACCTCTAACAACATTATTGAAGAAAGATTCATTTTCATGGACTTCGGAAGCAACAAAGGCCTTTGAACATCTTAAAGAGGCAATGTGCCAAGCACCGGTCTTAGCTACACCGGACTTCACAAAAACCTTTATTGTGGAATGTGATGCTTCAGGAAATGGAATTGGTGCTGTTCTAATGCAAGATGAAAGACCCATTGCTTTTGAAAGTCGTCCAATCAAGGGAAAGTTTTTAAGCAAAGCTATTTATGAGAAGGAAATGTTGGCAATACTCCATGCACTTAAGAAATGGCGACCCTACCTAATGGGAAGACACTTCAAGGTAAAAACGGATCATGATAGCCTTAAATACTTTTTAGAACAAAGATTATCCTCTGAAGAGCAACAAAAGTGGGTCACAAAGATGTTGGGTTATGACTTTGAAATCATCTACAAAAAAGGGAAGCAAAATGTGGTGGCAGATGCACTCTCAAGAAAGGATGAGGATGTGGAAGCATTGTTGTGTGCCATTTCTATTATCCAACCAGATTGGATAAACGAAGCAAGGGAGGAATGGAAGAATGACGAAGAAGTGTGGGCACTTATTCGAAAGCTACAACAAGATTCCAGTACTTCTGATACATTTAGCTGGCAAAATGATTCGTTATGGTACAAAGATCGCTTATACCTCTGTAAGAATTCCCAGCTAAAACAAAATATTCTTATGGAATTGCACACTTCTCCCTTAGGAGGGCACTCAGGATTTTTAAAAACTTACCACAGGGTTAAGAAGGAATTTTTTTGGGATGGCCTTAAATCAGATATTCAAAAGTTTGTGGCGGAATGTTTGGTTTGCCAACAAAATAAAGTTGAAACAATTAAGACACCGGGTCTATTACAACCTTTATCCATTCCAAGCCAACGTTGGGAGGAGGTTTCAATGGATTTTATCACAGGTTTACCCAAGTCTGAGGGAAAGAGTGTCATCATGGTGGTAGTTGACAGACTTACCAAGTATGCACACTTTTGTGCATTATCACATCCATTTAAAGCCAGTACAGTTTCTACTGCATTTATGGAAACAGTTCAAAAGCTACATGGAAACCCAAAGATTATTGTAAGTGACAGAGATCCCATTTTCACTGGAAATTTTTGGACAGAATTATTTTCTTGTCTTGGTACTCAGTTAGCTCATAGCTCATCTTATCATCCTCAATCTGATGGGCAAACTGAGATAGTAAACAAATGTTTGGAAGGATATCTTCGTTGCTTTGTATCTGATAAACAGACACAATGGGTCAAATGGTTGCCTCTGGCTGAATGGTGGTATAACACTTCCTTCCATACAGCAACAAAAATGACCCCATTTATGGCACTTTATGGGTATCAACCACCATCCATCACATCATATTTAAGAGAAAATTCTAAGGTTCAGGCAGTGGAACATCACATCGAACATCAACAACAAGTCCTCCAACTCTTAAAGGATAACCTCGTGTTGGCACAAAATAGAATGAAACAACAGGCAGATCAACATCGCAGTGAAAGAAGTTTTGATGTAGGTGATTGGGTATTCCTACGGCTACAACCATATAAGCAAATGTCCCTAAAGCAAGCTAAGAAGGATAATAAATTATCACCAAAGTATTATGGTCCGTACAAGGTGTTGCAAAAGATTGGTACTATGGCATACAAATTGGAGCTTCCTGCAGCTTCTCGATTGCACCCAGTTTTCCATGTTTCATGTTTAAAGAAGGTTATAGGCGACAAGCTCCCAATTCAAACAATATTGCCAGAACTTGACGAGGAAGGAAAAATTATATTGGAACCGGAAGCAGTCACAAAAACAAGAACTCGACAGCTACGAAATCGATCAATTTCAGAGTATCTTATCAAGTGGAAGAACTTATCCGCTGAAGATTCCACATGGGAGGATGAGAATTTTATGCAGAAGTATCCAGAACTACTCAAGCGTTGAGGACAACACTTTTTTGAAGGAGAGGGGCATGTTGGGTCCCTATAATACTAGTGATTACCCCATTACTATTGTAGTTATACCCCTTATTTATATTGTTGTGCCCCTATTACCCCCATATTGTTATTTCTGTGCCCCATAGAATCCCTCTATTGTTATTTTTGTGGCTTTATATTATTATTGTTAGGTCAGCTGGATTATATTGTGACTCCTTAGACTCCTATATATAGAAAGGAGGTTTTGTCATTTGTATCATCCAATAATTGTTCATTTATGTAATGTAAAGGAGGTTGCCCCCTCGAAGAGGCTGAATTCTAAGGCATTGATCTATCTTTTCTATCTTTTCTTGAGCTGGTTTCATAACACATAGTAGCATCCTTCGCACTGTGACTAGACCCAGCCTGAGATTCAGCTACCATTGCTAACAACTTCCTTATTCTTTGCGATCTAGTTTTGACCATCCAACATCTTCACCAAGATGCCTGCAACCTGAACCAACTCTTGTTCCACTTGTAAGTGAAACAGCTTCCTTCACCTGCGAGTACCTGCTTCACTGTCTTCAATTTCCAAGTGTATTCACACCTGCACTTCGTCACGAGCAACCCTGCTCACCAGCTCCAACCGAGCTCTGATACCAACTGTCACGCAACCAAGCCTGCAGTAGTCTTTGAACCGCTCTAGGCGAGGTGCGGCACCATCGAACACTTTCTTTTCACCAATACTTATGCTCATGGACTACGCCTAACCACTTATCCTACTTAGTTTGTGTTTCGCAACCAAGTATTATTAATGTTTCCTTTATACCACTGAACACCCATACACATTCATTAACATTAGCAATTATACATGAAGAACACAATTGCACAGTATAAAGGGAGGGGCAACTCCCTAAATAATGAGTCTGCCCGAATAATATATTATACAGTCTTTTAATATTACAAAGCTTTACAAGTATACTTGGAAACACCAAGTTTCATACTTAGCCAATTTTACAATCTTCAGCAAACTCGGTTGCCTAGCTCGTCGGCGCCTCCGCACAGTCGTCGCACGACTCACCAACCCTTCGTTCACCTCGTCACACGATCGTGTTGTTTGCCCAACTTGGGCGCACCTCCAAGTCACCACACACAAGCGCCTCTGCACGAGTCGCACCTCCGTTCACAATCTCAACACTTCACCAAAAGTCACACCGTGCACACTTGCACGACGGGTGGGCGCTCACCCGAGTCACCCAAGAACCTGTGCCAAGTCATCGCACAAATCGGGTGCCACACCCGTGCACGCCTTTCTCAACCGGCGGGCGACCTCTACCCACGCCCTTCACCTAAATCCAAGAAACGACACTTAACTTCGTGTGGCCTCTCCCAAGAATGGGCGCATCACCAAACTGTGCCTTTACCTCTTACTGCATCCACCCCTAGTTCTGCGCCTTCCTCTTCTTCATGAGCGAAGTCTTTATGTGTTGAGCGATGAGCGATGGTTCAAATGACCTCCACCGCGTGCTAGTTTATATGAGTGGCAGGGCGAAGTCTTGGCTGCCCAGCCGACTTGCCCACGCCCTCATCTCCATCGCAATCTTTGCTAAAACATGAGTCGACCTTGCTACTTCGTAGGTTGGCCCCGTGGGTGATCGTTCAAGTTCCCACGCGTATAAACAGCTTGCCCAACCTCCTGCACTTCATTATAACATAATGCCTTCGCGTGCTAAGTCAAGCTCGCTCCTTTGTCGTCGCACCTCAAGCCGAAGCGCGTGCATAAGGACTGCAGGTCCTTACATGGCACTTCCAAGGTGTAAGCAATCTAACTCTCAAATTTGAAGATTTCACAATCGAAGAAATTGGCGACAATGAGATGACGATGAAATTGATTTTTATTTCTTATTCTCAGCGAATTTATTTACTCGACAGAGAGATTTAGAGAAGGTTTGCTCAGCATGGATAGTGGGACGTTGGAATGGCAATGGCATTTTTGGTCATCGCCGAACATGATATTGGATGCTCTCGGTTTGTGAGTGAAACAACAACAGCTAAAGATCATTTCACTTGGTTAATGGTGAGAATGCATCATACAGACAAGCTTATTCAACTCTCATAGCTCGATGACTATCTGACTGAGCTTGGCATGCTCGTAAGTAAGGTGGTTGGACAGGATAGTGGCAATGGCTTGGCATGAGGTGCGGCATGCATAATGCAGACAATGGCGAACTTATTATGTTGAAATAACATAATGCCAACCCTTATTATGTTGAAAGAACAGAATGCCAACCCGGTAGGGAATCCACTTGTTGCTTTTTATAAAACATACATAGACCTAAAAAACTATTCTTGGTAGAGCCCGGCGATTGAGGGCTAGTGCTTGAGAATAACTTCAATATAGGGGCAGTCGAACTTGCAACTTCTAGCCCAGCTAGGGATAGTCAGTGCCGAAAGGGCAATTGATAGTCAATCATCGCCAGTGCTCATTACCGTTGCCGAAAGGTAATAATCTAATAATCTCGTAATATTCTACATGTAAGAACTTCCAAAAGCACAGTCATTAATAATCTGGTAATATTCTGCATGTAAGAACTTCCAAAAGCATCGTGTTAATCATTAAAAGAATGCATTTTTACTTTATTTAATAGTGATAAATTACTTGTTTATTCAGACAGAAGGCTAGAGCCACAAAACAAGCTTGGTAGAGCCACAAAACAGGCTTGGTTCGAGGGTCACAGTACATTTTTTTGTCTGAACAAGTATGTTTTTTTACAATGAATCTAATTATATACTTCAGATTTAAATTTGATACAATCTGAAAGAAAGTTTACGGCGCTCTGAATTTTATAAAGTTAACAACGCTCTAATTTATATACATTGTTTTAAATGCTACTCTCTTTTTTTCTGCTTTAAACTTCTGATCTTTGCCCTGAAATAAGCTTTAAAGAAAGGTTACGGTGCTCTGAATTTTATGAAGGTTACGACGCTCTAATTTATTTACACTGTTTTAAATGTAATGGATGCTCTTTCTCTTTTTAATTTCTGGTCCTTGCCCTGAAATAACTTTTAAAGAAAGGTTCAGGCACAACAAAACTAGATATTCGAAGTGACATATGGGCAACTTAATAACACAAACAAGGTTTGTATTTCTGTTTTTGTTCTATTTTTACTGTAACTATTTTACCATAGATTGAATAATTGCTCAAATTTGGAATTTGAAAATACCTTTCAACACTTCTTCTATAGGTGAGTCTGTAGAAATCCACTGCTTCTTCTACAGATGAGTCCGTAGCTATGAATCCCTGTGTACTGTACTTGCAGCACTTGCAACAAGCGAGGGCCAGGGCCAGGGCCAGTGGTTGAAGAGGCAGATTCTTCGTACGCTTCTGTCATGGTAGGGTAAGACTACTGTTCAGCTGCGCCTCTTCTTCAGAGCTCGGGAGGTTGTCCAACACTGTAAACCTATGGTGAGTTTAAGATGGATGAGCATGTGTGGCAGGTGTAAGCAAGCTGTGTGGCGTGTGGCAAGTGTAAGTGTCAAGTGGCAAGTGTAACGGAGCATCAATTTGGGAGATGTATGAAGTTTGAAACCTAAAATGTTATAAAAGTTCATGTATGGCAGTCGATGCATGAGTTTTTTGAAACTTTGGATAAAAGTTTGTTAGCCATTTTTGAAACTTTGGATAAAATCTTGTTAGCCATATAACATTACCTCGAGACGCGCGAAGGTTCCAATAAGAGTCTCAAATCAAAACTTTGGATAAAATTTGTGTGAAGGGAAATTGCAACCCGAGAGTTTGGTTAAATTTTGATAGCGCACAAATTTTTTTGGTCAAAGGACCGATTAATGTATGGTCAACGCCGTATCAATCGCTAGAGTCCCTGCATTGCCGGAGGCAGGGACTAATAAGCGGAAATACCAACTTAATTTGCTCAAGATTTTATTTTATGTAATTGCTCATAGTATCGCTAATATCCTTAAAAACTAATAAACTCTCAGAAGGAAGTGGAAAAATTTGAAGGCAAACCCAAACAAGCATTTTCCTTATAGGCATAGCACTAGGGGAGAAAATTATAGGAACTGTAGGGTAATAAAAGTTGTCTCCCTTCCCTAGAAATAGATTTCCTCTTCAAAAACCTTTGATAATCAATAAGGTTTGAAAACGAGAAGATAAAAACCTTTAGAGAGTAGATATTCACATGAACACTTTGTCTATGTCGAATATATTCACTCGTATAAGTCTGATCTAAGAGGCCTGAAATCATTAGTTTTTAAAATTTATATATAGCTTGAGCACTAGACACAGGAGGGTTTTTAACAGTGAAAGTGGAAGGTTTGTCTGAGTACATAATTAAAAGAACTAGGTTTTAAGGATAAAAGTCATTCATTTCTTACCACTCCACCCTGCATGTGTAAAATCAAACTGTGATTTTGAATCTTTGTAATGTTATATTCAAATAGGAATTAATGGTTTGCAAATTGTCCAACTTCAAGTAGGAGTAGTTTTTGGTTATAAGGATTTTTGTAAGAGTGTTTTTCTAGTTTTATATGATTATAGTTTACTAATAAAATTAAGGTTTTTTTCAAAAATAAACATAACTATAATTGAAAACTTACTTTAAAACCATAATCTTATACTTTAAGGTCACGTCAATGGTAACATGGTGAAAATGTGAAGATGGTTTATACTTTTGGGTCGAATGTGGCGAATTTCAAAAAAAATCTTTTTTATTGAATTGAAGCCCTCAAAGTTCAATAAGCTTAAGCTTTGTGAAATTTTTATTTGGAATATAAAAAAAATGTGGAGAATTAAGTTGTAGTCCTAATGATATTTTTTGGAAAAAAATTAGTGTCATATAATTTGTCAATTTGCCATTAAATTAAATGTTTTCCCTTGTAATTCTGCGCACATCTTATCAGGTATGTGTGTGTTCACTTGCAATAACTTAGTCTAAAATGTATCATTTAAAATATATATATATATATATATATATATATATATATATATATATATATATATATATATGAGCACCATGTGTGTGTTCACTTGCAATAACTTAGTCTAAAATGTATCATTTTTAAAAATATATATATATGAGCACCATCTACATAGAGAGAACTAAGTTATGCATATTCAAACTTTTTTTAATGCAAATTATATTTTTTATTATTTTTCCAAGTAAAAGAATTAATATTTGAATTGATTTTTCAAACACATGGTACAATTTTTTTTAAATAAATTCAAAAACCAAGAGTACCCTTTTGAGGAGGACTCCTAAACGAATAAGGTGTTATATTTTGAAATTTTTAATTTTGTATATTCTATATTATTGATTTTTCATTCATCCCCTTTGAAAAATATCATATTAATTCGAAAGTATCAAATTCATATGCCATTGGATAGAGAATTCCTTGATGAATCCAACATGATCAACTGTGCCACCTAAGGACAAATAATTCCTTAAGTCCGCCAAGCTACAAGATGGTGTTGTAGAGAAATTTGCAAAAGGGGGGCAAAAACTCTACTTTGTAGGCCCTCAAGAGCTCAATCAAGGGCTTAAGGTAAAATTGGAAATAACTTGATGGAGCCTTTGACATGGTTAAAAAATGGCTAAATCAATCCTATAGCTCGATCGAGTTATAGGCTCGATCAAACCTCTTTATTAATACATCATGCCCAAGTTATATTGACAAGAAATTTGAAAACAATGTTTAATTCAACACTTAGCTCAATCAAGAATTTGTTTTATTGCTTGATTGAGTAATATTCATGCCCTCAAATACCTCAATTAAGGACATCAATATTGCTCTAACCAATACTTAAAAAACACTAGATGAAATTTTTTATTCTTGCCCAAAAAAATATAAAAAAAATTAATGCTTGCACCCAACATTATATCAAATAAATATACAAATTTTATCATAGTTGTAAATATTTCCTTTAACACGTAAATATTTTATTAAATACCTAGCATAAAAATACTTCAAGTATACATCTATATACTAAAACCAAACCTACTATTTACACTATTGACGTTAATGAAATAAACAACTTCTTCCTTACCTACCTTTACCATACTATATGACGCTATACGTTAATGAAATAAACAACTTCTTCCTTACCTTACCTTTATTATACCATACATCTATATATTAAAACCGAACCTACTATTTACGCTATTGACGTTAATGAAATAAACAACCTCTTCCTTACCTTACTTTTATTATACCATGAATTACAGCATTTTTTCATATATAGCATTGTGTTTCTTTCACAAATCTTCGTTGGCTTTCCTTGGATTACATGAATGAAAATCTTTTACAATAGCATTGTATTTCTTTCACAAATATTCGATGGCTTTCCTTAGATTATCTGAATGAAAGTCTTTTACAATAAACCATGTTTTTTTTTCTTTTTATTATATTTGTGGTAATTTTAGTTTCACTTTATATTATTTTGTTTTTACTAAAAAATTATAGTTTAATATTTCAATTTTTGTTATTTATTATTATTATTTAAATGTATTTATTTGTAAGGTGATTAGTTGAAGTCTTATTATAGTTTGTTTAGTAACTTTCATTTTTGTTAATTACTAATTTTTCATTTTTATTTTATTTTATTTTTATTACTTTTTTCTTTTTTCTATTATTTCCATTTTCATGACTTATAATTTTTACTCTATATTTTTTTTACTCCATATTTAAGATGACTTATTATTATATTAAAAATATATTTTAATAAATTTAATTATAAGAAAATAATATATATTAATAACAAATAAAACACGCACCTATAATAAACATATATATTAAATTATATATATGTTAATATAAACAACATTGGTTAATAATATTTCTTAATTTTTGGTGATGACATTCAACAATACAATATTTTATTAGTTGCTTTACTTTTTGTGTTATTTGTTTTTTAGTTTAATTAAATTATATTTAAACTAAATTGAAGGTACTAGCTACTATGTAGCCTTTATTATACCATAAAGTACAACATTTTTCCATAAATAGAATTGTCTTTCTTAACAATTAGTTCAAATCTTGATTGGTTTTCCTTAAATTATATGAATGAAAAATGTTGTCAAGTTTTAGTTTGTTTTTTCTTTTTAATTATTTTATATGAACACTTATATATCTATTTCTTAATAAATAATAAAAGGTAAATCATTTTTTGTTGCCATATATTTAAATTTTATTTTCTTATTATTTAATTGTTTATTATAAATATTTATTTGATTGTTAATAAATAATATTAGGTAATTAATTTTTGTTTTTGTGATATATTAAATTTTTATTTTTATATCATTTTATTTGTGAAGAGAATTGAAGTTTTATTATAAAATTAGGGCTATTAATTTGAAAACATCGAGAAAAAACAAAAAGGGAATAGCCAGAAAAATAGAAAAGACATAATTAAAAGGCAATAAAACTATAATACAAAAATAAGGAAAAAAAAATATAATAAATAGAAAAATCATTTTAATTGTTTTTTCCTTAAAGTTAATGATGCTGTAAAGATTTCTTGGATTGGGTTCCTAATGCACAAGAAATGTGGGGTCACATTGCTACCATCCCACCAAGCACCTCGCATATTAATAATAAAAATAATTAAAAATGGGGGGTCACATTGCTACCATCCCACCAAGCACCTCGCATATTAATAATAAAAATGATTAAAAATGGGGGGTCACATTACTACCATCCCACTAAGCACCTCGCATATTAATAATAAAAATAATTAAATGTATACATACAGGAAAAAATTATTAATGTGGAGAAAGTGAATTATAAATAAAATATTTCAATGTCAACTACATGTATATTATACCAACCTAGATCCATCTTAACTCTAGATCTACCAAGCGCCTAGAGGGATCAAATCTCTTTTCACTCTAAAAGATGTTTGCATCTCAAGATCAGATTTGATCCCTCTTGACGCTTGGTAGATCCAAAGTTAAGATGGATCTAGGCTTCAAGTTATAAAAAATTGTGACTTAAGCTTTTAAAATTTAACAATATGTTGAATTAGCTAAATTGTATTTTTGAATAATTTATTATTAATAATATTTTATATTATGTCAGGATTATTGAAGGTGAATATGAACTGATATGGGCCCATGCAAAGCACGGTCACTACACTCCCAAGGATGGATACCCTGTCATATACTCTGCCCACAAACCACCAGTCCTTGACTGGTGGTGGAGCTTATTATGGAAGTTGAAATCCCCCCCCCGCACCAGACTATTCATGTGGTCAGTCCTTCGTCACAAAGCACCCACGAGAGAAAACCTTATGAAGTGATCTTTCCATGGACCCACATGGTGTTGTTTATGTCAACAAGCCTCTGAATCTATTGAGCATCTCTTTCTTCATTGTCCCATCATCAAGGATTTTTGGATCCTGTTTCTCTCCTCTCTATCCATTTCTTTCATATTGCAAGGTAATACAATTCTCGAGGCTTGGCAATCTTGGTGGTCATTGGCTCTACCACACAAAGCTAGGAATCTCCCATTACTAGTCCACTGGGCTATCTGGCTGTCATGGAACAAATTCATATTCAGTAATACCATGCCTCTCTGGAACCAAACATCTGCCCGTGTCATATTGATTTACTCCAATATACCTGATGATGATAGACCTGTTCCCCATCGAACCATCACCCTTGAAGTCATTGACAAAAGCATTCCATAGGCATACTTTGATGGATCTGCCCAAGCCCAGGGTTGTGGGGGGTGCCTTATTACACCTATCAGAGAACCACTACTTCAAAATTCAGATGGGGTTGGGTATTGGGACCAATAACTATGTAGAACTACTCACACTCAGACATATTTTTTAATTTGCATTAGAAAAAGAGTGTAGGCACCTTCAAGTTTTTGGTGACTCCAAGATTATTATAAATTGGTTCAACAGTTTATCAAATTGCCATGCACACACACTCAAACACATTTTGGATGATGCACTGCTATTAAGGGCTCAATTTGATACCATTGTTTGTCAACATAGCTACAGGGAGCGCAACCAGATTTCTGACCAGCTTTCCAAGGAGGTTGTGGTCCAGCCTCAGGGTTTATGGTTGATATAGGAGTAGAAGGATATGGACCACTATCAGTACTATCACCGTCCATACATTGACAACGGGATATAGGGGCCGAGAGGGCCTATTTTCATGTTTTTCTTTGATCTACAGCCAGTACATATTTCACTGAACAATTTATGTTTATATTAGTTTTGATATGTAATTATGCACATACTATCAGTATACCCTACGGAGTATTATTTACAATGTATATATGAATGGAGGTTCACCTCAACCTACATCATATGCTTCTTAAAGCATATACAACATGTAATTTTCAAATATTAATGGAAATTGCGATTTTTCCTCAGGGGAAAAGAAAAAATATTTTATATTAAAAATTGAATGAGTTGCACAATTTCGTATTATTAAGAACTAACTAAATTATTTTACCTTTAATTATCTTTTCCTTGTCAGTATTGAAATATTTTACTAATTAAGTTAGATTGAAAATCAATGAACTATCTAAGCAATAGAAAAATATTTATCATAATTTTACAATCATAATTTCAACCATACTAAACTTTGTAATTTAAAAAAAAAAAAAAAACAACAACAACAACAACTTTTTTTTTAAGTCATTTTGCATGCAATTTCATGTATAAAAGTTTGATATAAGTTCACCAATACATAGCCTATAATAAATATTATTTCATAAAAATAAACATAATGATGATAACCATCTAACTATCATAAACATCATTTAAGATACACATTCAAATTCACTACTACCATCTAATTATATACACCTCTATCACACATAAACGCCATTAGCTAGCACATAAATCTAATAGGGCATCATCATCGTTATCACATCTAACAAAACACATTGTAATCTAACGTGATCACCACACACGTCCTCAAATTAATATAAATCTCATGTCAAATAACTGTTATCACATACACATATATCTGCAAGCACATTAAATGAACATATCTAACATGACCTAACAATATACACATCAACACCAACATATAAATTAAGTACATGAACATGAACAAAAAGATTAAATATATATATATATATATACAAACAAGTCAAATAAGTGCAATCAAATATCCGATAAAATAGACATAGTGCCAGGTTGGTCTATAGTAGAAGACTATGGATGGTCAACTACTGCATGATCAATGTCTATCAAACTCAGCTTAGGTGGAGGAGGAGTTGGTCGGTCTGCATGAGTGGAAGACAGTTGATGGTCAACTACGTCTACACCCTCAATATGGTCTGGTGAACTCTTAGGTGGAGGAGGAGGTGATTGGTTTGCTCTGTCAGGAGAAACATGAGGCACATCCTCTAGCTCTGGCATCCCGTCATCAAGCGACTGAGGAGGTGTACTTCCATATGGATCACCAAAACCCTAACGGCCATGATCCGATGGGGTGGTACTACCAAAAGCATCATGATCGCCACCATCATCATCATGATCATGATCATCACCTTGATCATCATCATCACCACCCTCATCGTTGCCATTACCCTACTAGCTCCAATGATATGTCACATAAGAGACATCATATACCGCTAATACTCCCTGTACAGACCCACGAAACTAGGATCCATAGCGATATCTCGAGCCCTCGCAGAGAAGACTCCCACACCAAACAAAAATCTATCCAATCTATCACAGTAGCCTATCTAAACTCGCAGACCAGTCCTACAGCCCCGGATTCCCATGCCCCCCTAAGGATGTGCCTCAACCTCTTGGGCCTCGCCCATCTCCTCATCTCCTTTGACATCCGGTGGGGAGGAGGAATGTCCCCATCGAATGTGCTTATATCTACAAAATATATAGTACAGAAAAAAAATTAGACAATTTCATTAAACAATTTAATAAAACATGAACATGCTAAAATAGATTTTATTCTAATTCATTAAAACAAGAAAATGAAACTAGATTAATTTTTAAAAAACATTATTATTACCTCTATCATATAGAGGCTCATCCGTTGTGAAGACATTGGGGCACCCTCTCCATTTAATCCCTGCATACGAAAATTCCAACATGACAAACGCATGGTCATCCTCACTGCCCAATAGCACTAGTGACTTGAGAGAAATCTTGGCCGAAAACTCCGGCAAGCCCCTCTTGGGCATCATCTACCCCCACATGCACATCTAGACCTCAGTGATCGGCTAAGGAGGGAGACAGTCAAATGTAGGCCTCATCTCTAGAAACCTCTCAAAAAATAAACAAAAAATCTCGGAAGTGAAAGGGAAGGCCTCCCTCCCATGTCTCAATGCACGATATCTATATAAATCTGTTATGAAACCAGCTCACAAAAAGATAGAAAAGATAGATCAATGCCTTAGAATTCAGCCTCTTCGAGGGGGCAACCTCCTTTACATTACACAAATGAACAATTCTTGGATTTTTCAAATGATTAAACCTCCTTTCTATATATAGGAGTTTAAGGGGTCACAATATAACCAATCCGGCCTAACAATAATAATATAAAGGCAAAAAAAATAACAATAGTGGGATTCTATGGGGCACAATAATAACAATATGGGGACAATAGGGGCACAACAATAACAATAAGGGATACAATGACAATATTAGTGGGGGAATCACTAGTATTACAGGGACCTAACATGCCCCTATCCTTCAAAAAAGTGTTGTCCTCAATGCTTGATTATTCTGGATGCTTCTGTATAAAATTCTCATCCTCCCATGTGGAATCTTCAACTGGTAAGTTCTTCCACTTGATTAGATACTCTGAAATTGATCGATTTCGTAGCTGTCGAGTTCTTTTTCTTTGACTGCTTCTGGTTCCAATATGATTTTTCCTTCCTCATCAAGTTCTGGCAATATTGTTTGAACTGGAAGCTTGTCACCTATAACCTTCTTTAAGCATGAAACATGGAAAATTGGGTGCACTCAGGAAGCTGCAGGAAGCTCCAATTTGTATGCCATAGTACCTATCTTTCGCAACACCTTGTACGGACCATAATACTTTGGTGATAATTTATTATCCTTCTTAGCTTGCTTGAGGGACATTTGTTTATATGGTTGTTGCCATAGGAATACCCAATCAACTACATCAAAACTTCTTTCACTGCAATGTTGATCTGCTTATTGTTTCATTCTATTCTGCGCCAAGGTGAGGTTATCCTTTAAGAGTTGGAGGACTTATTACTGATGCTCGATGTGATCTTCCACTGCTTGAACCTTAGAATTTTCTCTTAAATATGATGTGATGGATGGTGGATGATATCCATAAAGTGCCATAAATGGGGTCATTTTTGTTGCAGTATGGAAGGAAGTGTTATACCACCATTCAGCCAGAGGCAACCATTCGACCCATTGTGTTTGTTTATTAGATACAAAGCAATGAAGATATCCTTCCAAACATTTGTTTACTATCTTAGTTTGCCCATCAGATTGAGGATGATAAGATGAGCTATGAGCTAACTGAGTACCAAGACAAGAAAATAATTTTGTCCAAAAATTTCTAGTGAAAATGGGATCTCTGTCACTTACAATAACTTTGGGTTTCCATGTAGCTTTTGAATTGTCTCCATAAATGCAGTAGAAACTGTACTTGCTTTAAATGGATGAGATAATGCACAAAAGTGTGCATACTTGGTAAGTTTGTCAACAACCACCATGATAACACTATTTCCTTCGGACTTGGGTAAACCTGTGATAAAATCCATTGAAACCTCCTCCCAACGTTGGCTTGGAATGGATAAAGGTTTTAATAGTCCTGGGGTCTTAATTGTTTCAACTTTATTTTGTTGGCAAACCAAACATTCTGCCACAAAATTTTGAATATCCGATTTAAGGCCATCCCAAAAAAAATTTGTCTTAACCCTATGGTAGGTTTTTAGAAATCTTGGGTGCCCTCCTAAGGGAGAGGTGTGAAATTCCCCAAGAATGTTTTGTTTGAGTTGGGAATTCTTACATAGGTTTAAGTGATCCTTGTACCATAAAGAATCATTTTTCCAGCTAAATGTATCAGACGTACTAGGATCTTGTTGTATCTTTTGAATGAGTGCCCACAATTCCTCATTCTTCCATTCATCCCTTGCTTCGTTTATCCAATCTAGTTGGATAATAGAAATGGCGCAAATAAATGCTTCCACATCCTCATCCTTTCTTGAGAGTGCATTTGCCACAACATTTTTCTTCCCTTTTTTGTAGATGATTTCAAAGTCATAGCCCAACATCTTTGTGACCCATTTTTGCTGCTCTTCTGAAGATAATATTTGTTCTAAAAAGTATTTAAGACTACCATGATCTATTTTTACCTTGAAGTGTCTTCCCATTAGGTAGGGTCACCATTTCTTAAGTGCATGTAATATTGCCAACATTTCCTTCTCATAAATATCTTTGTGCAAATACTTTCCTTTGATTGGACGACTTTCGAAAGCAATGGGTCTTTCTTCTTTCATTAATACAGCACCAATTCCATTTCCTAAGGCATCACATTCCACAATAAAGGTTTTTGTGAAGTCCGATGTAGCTAAGACTGGAGCTTGGCACATTGCCTCTTTAAGATGTTCAAAGGCCTTTGTTGCTTCTAGAGTCCATGAGAATGCATCTTTCTTCAATAATGTTGTTAGAGGTGCTGTTATTCTCCCATAATTCTTAACAAAATTGTGATAATACCCTGCTAACCCGAGAAATACTCATAGATGCTTTATGGATGTGGGGATTTTCCATTCCTTAATGGTTTTAATTTTGCTAGGGTCTACCTTAACACCTTCATGAGATACAATATGATCCAGATATTCCACCTCTTGTACTCCAAAGAAACATTTGGAGATTTTTGCATATAATTGTTTCTCCTCCAATAGTTTGAGCACCATGTCAACATGTTGGACATGATCCTTCCAAGACTTGCTATAGATTATTATATCATCAAAAAATACTAACACAATTTTTCTAAGGAAGGGTTTGAAAATGGGATTCATCAAACCTTGAATGTAGAAGGTGCGTTAGTAAGGCCAAAAGGCATGACCAAAAATTCATAATGACCCTCATGAGTTCTAAATGTTGTTTTTGGAATGTCTTCAGTTTTCATTCTGATTTGATGATATCCTGAACGAAGATCCAACTTGTTGAAGTAAATTGATCCATGCAATTCATCCAATAATTCATCAATGACAAGAATAGGAAATTTATCTTTAATAGTGAGTTTATTGATCTCCCTATAATCTGGACACATGCGCCATGATCCATCCTTCTTGTAAACCAATACTACTGGAGCAAAAAAAGAACTTCGAATAGGTTGAATTATACCAGCCTCTAGCATTTATGTAACCATATGTTCAATTTCACTCTTTTGGACATAGGGATATCTGTAAGGCCTGACATTTGGAGGAACACTTCCTGGAATCAAATTAATAGCATGATCATGATCATAAATAGGTGGGAGGCCTTTGGGAGTCTCAAATACCTTGGAATGAATGTCTGGGACTTTTTGGAGATCTGGAGAAATGGATGATTTCAATGTGGGAACCTCTAATGAACATAATTGTGCAATTATGCCTTGTTGTTCTTTCTTTAGAAGCTTTGTCATTCCGTTAGAGCTGATTATCTTTCCCAGTTTCCCTGCGATACCCCTTAATTCAACTTCCTTTCCTTCTGAAGAGAATTTCATGAAAAGTTCTTGAAAATTAAAAGTTATTGTACCCAAGGATTGTAGCCATTGGACTCCTAGTACAACATCAGCACCACCCATTGGAATGAAAAGCATTGGGCTATTCAATACATATTCTCCCATGGATAGCTTGATATTATGGCACTTTCCTGGGCAATTTATGGTTACTCCACTTGCAACCATCACTTGACACTCTGGTGCTAGATATAGGAAGGAATTCAATTCCTTAGCTATCTTACAATGAATAAAATTATGGGGACTTCCCGAATCAATCAACACTATTACCTTTTTCTTCTTGATATGCCCTTCAATCTTGATAGTTTGAAGAGTTGTAATTCCAGCCAATGCATTACAAGATATGGTCAGATTCATTTATTCTTTTTCTAGGGTTTGTTCCTGGTGTATATCCTCTTCTTTTGACGTTTCTTATTCCTTTCCTTCCTCCTCTTCACAATCTAAGTAAAATAATTTCTTCTCGGCACACTTATGACCTTTAGTGTATTTGCTATCACAACTGTAACAAAGCCCTTTTGCTCTTTTTTCTTCCAATTTTTGTGGTGTCAACCTTGTAGGTTGTGGATGGCTAGGGGTAGCAACGCTTCCATCTTTATGATTGTGAGTGGTAGGCTTCCTTGTTTCCATAATTTTGCTTTCCATTTTTCTTGCCAACTTGAATGCCTTCTCCAATGAATCTGGTTCCCAAAGGCGAACCTCATGTTGGATGTTATCTTTTAAATTCCCTATGAACACATCAATCATATGCTCCTCTGGAATATCTTTTACCCTTATATTCAATTTTTGGAAGTCCTCAATGTGCTCCATCATTAAACCCTTTTGTTTGAGATTTATCAATTGGCTAAAAAAAGTGTTTCTTTTTATATCCTCATAATGTGCTATCATTTCATTCGTCAAAATAGCCCAAATGACAATTTGTTTACGAGAGCAAAGCCATCGATACCATACAAACTTATTTGGTTCCAAATATAAAGTTGCAATGCATACCTTTTGTGTGTTTTGCACATTGTGGAGATTGAAAAATTTCTCCATTTGTAGTATCCATGTTCCGGGATCCTTGCCATCAAACTTCCTCATATCGATCTTTGGAACATTGTGGTTCTTCGATCCAATGTTAGAGTCTATGAAATCATGATTAACATTTATTTTGTTCTCACCATGAGTTTCCTTTACTACCCTTTCGCCATTAGTAAGCATTTCTTGTAAAAACTTTGTCAAATCTGTCTTCAAATCTTCCATGCCTTTCTTTAAATCATCCACTTTAGCTTCCATGCCATCCATCTTAGCTTCCACGCTGTCCATCTTAGCTTCTACTCCTTTCTTTAAACCATCCATCTTAGCTTCCACACCTTTCTTTAAACTATCCATCTTAGCTTCCACGCCATACATCTTAGCTTCTACGTCTTTCTTTAAACCATCCATCTTAGATTCTGTTACTTTCTGTGCGAGTGACATTTGTTGCACTTGTTTTCGTAATTTTTATATATCATGTTGCATTTCTTCCTCTTCTTCATGACTCATGCTAGAGCTTTCAAGTTGCTTGCTAGGTGTTTCCATTTTCTTTTTTCGAGGCATCAATTACCGATAATAATGCTTCACTATGCCCTTTGAATTCCTTCAAACTAATTTGTCAAACCAAGCTTATGAAAAAATTTAAAAAAAAAACTACACACCTTTTTTTCACTTTGTGGGAGCTCGATATTGAATCTAATGTATCTCTGTAATTTTGATCTCCAAGGTCTGAAATTTCTTCCTACTGTAACACTCTGAGTAATATTTCTAACTCCGTAAGTCTGGTCAAGATTGGATTCTCCAATGAAGAGTTATGTCAAATCTCCCACACTGACCTGAGTATAGACTTTTTTAGTAAAGCGAACTTGTACGACGTGCCGCGGGTCACTGTTTCAACCTTAGGTTCTGAAAATTTTACCCAAAAAGCTACAATCCATCCTATTTCTGTAACTTCTTACAAAAATTCAAACTGATACTCAGAAAGAAATTTATGACAATTTTCCCAAGGTGACATGTTTGGAATGTAATTCGGGGGTCTGCAAAAACCCTAATTTCCTTAGATTATATCTCCGAAAATTTAGCGATACATGATCTGAAATTTAGAGCCGAGGTTCAGACCAATTTCCTCTCAAATGGGTTTTTGTTTTAGCTTCTGAAACTTCGTAGAGAAAGAGTTATAGCGAAAATTCCATGATGACATGTTTTAGATGAAATTATAGAGCTTACATAAACCTTAACTTCCTCAGATCATATCTCCGAAAATATAGCGCAACAAGATATGAAATTTGGACCCAAGGTTCCATGAGATTTCATCTCAAATGGGTTTTTTTTCTCTTCTGAAACGTCACAGAATAAAAGTTATAGCGAAAATTCCACGATGACCTATTTAGAGCAGTGAAACCCTAGAATCCAAAGCTCTGATACCAAATGTTATGAAACCAGCTCACAAAAAGATACAAAAGATAGATCAACGCCTTAGAATTTAGCCTCTTAGAGGGGGCAACCTCCTTTACATTACACAAATTAACAATTCTTGGATTTTTAAAATGACAAAACCTCCTTTCTATATATAGGAGTCTAAGGGGTCACAATATAACCAAGCCGACCTAACAATAATAATATAAAGGCACAAAAATAAAAATAGTGGGATTCTATGGGGCACAATAATAATAATATGGGGACAATAGGGGCACAATAATAAAAATAAGGGACACAACGATAATAGTAATGGGGGAATCACTAGTATTATAGGGACCTAACAAAATCCATTCAAAACTGCCCCAAAAAATGGCATACCATCCGATACAACGTGGCATCTAAACCAAAGAATCAACATAATACAAAAGGGGGAAACGAATGCGTTGGCGATCACTACTAGAGTGTGCAAAGGTCATGGCTAATAACAAGAGGCACCTAACCTCCTCTACAGCAAAAGAAGGAATCTTTACTTATCCACCACGGACTTGAAAATCTCATGGACGAACTGCATGAGGCCCGACATATCTCTAAGTGTATTCAAACTAACTCTCAGCTGCAACACCATGGGAGACATTAGGGAACTATGGAAAATGCTCCCCTCCCTTGGATAGGCCAATGATAAATTATATGCCCTCCTAAGTGGGCATATACCACGTCGTAGGACCGACATGGAAACCCTGCTCCTCGGAACTCCATCGGTGAATCAGATGCACCAATAAAACAAAGTGCGCCTTCATGGATGTAGCCTCCTCAAGTACTTGAGGAGGCCTACATTCCTCGAGAGTGCTCGGGTTGCTGCAGTAATAGGGCGAGGTTATAAATCCCTCTTGCTTTCTTTGGCATGTCATGTTTGAACCATATTGTATGGGTACTCCTGCTGCTCCTACTCCTATTGTTGCTCTCTCTGCTGACGTCTTTGCTACATGATTGACATATAAAATACATCATCCTCATACATAAAATACATTTTTTTAATTAAATGAAATATGTATTTATAAATATGGAAACATAACTTTCAATAAATAAATAAAACACTGGTGCACACAAAACACAGTCATGCACGAGCGCCGATGTGCTTTCAACTATAACCACACTGCTATTGATGCACACATAAGTATGACACATCATTGTTGATTCACAAATTTAACTTTTGATAGTGGTGCTGCCGATCCAAGAGGATCTCATCAGTTCATCGTCAGGTTCAGTTCATTGTCAGGATCGTATGTCATCATCAGTGATGTGTGGGTCAGCGATGTGGTCATTGGGTTTGATGTCACATAGTGAAAAATTGTGTAAAGGGTGCTTAATATGATGTTTCAAGGGAGAACTTGTAATCCAACATTGTATTAAACAAAAGAACCTAAGCCTAAACCTATGATTAAAAAAAAAACCTAAACCCTAAGTGCATCAAAACACACAAACCCTAAGTTAAATGACTCTCGGCCTTGTTAAAACAATACAAAACATTATAAACTATATGAAAAAATCACATTAGACTTAACTACAGCAGGAGAAGACCACGCGGGTTGTAAAACCATGTGACTCGCCTACTTAAAACCACGTCAAAAGCGCGAGGGGTTACAGGCTCATGTGAGCGGATATGTTAACCACAGAGTTAGAGTTTGCAGCGAAGGTTATTAAACATCTTAACCGCGCAGAGTATAAACCTTCGGAGGTTGTGGTGACATGTGAACAATGGAAAACTGCCAGGTGTAACCGCAATGGATTGTCTGCCGAAATCGACGGGGGATGTGTTGTCACATGGCACGTCGCAGACTGCCAATCGGAACTGTCGGGCGGATAAACCAATAGATGTCAAACAACGGTTAGACCGCCCTATTCACATGCAGGCAATCAACCTCCTCCGCCCGGTCAGCAAGCCACCAGCGGGTTCATTTTATTATATAGTTTAAAAATGGGTTTTGTTACAAATTTGTTTAAACAACTAATTCGAGGACCATGAACCTTATCCTAGGTGTCAGTTCATGACTAGACCGAGACCCAAAACAACCCCAGAATGCAGCTTGTTCATCCCGAATTCAGCCTGAGGAGGTTTGAGTGTTTTTGTGGGCTTTTAAAAGGCAGTTTTCTCATTGAAGTGCATTAGAGTGGTTTTGGAGTTTTGATATGCAGATTCTGGAGGTTACAGGTTGTTTTGTTTTCAGTGTAACAAGACCATCGAGAGTCGAAATTGGGAACCAAGACAAGCGTTGGAAAGCTAGTTCAGAGAGATTCCTTATGACAGTGATCAGAAGTTCCTGCATGCACATTTAGTCTGGTCAATTCTCTGTGTAATCGACCTCCTTGGTTTCAATCCTAATAAAACGGTTGCCCATCTTGAAAGCAGACCCAAAGACGTAGTCCATCAGGGACGAAATCCGTAATCAATTTTGTTGTCTGGTATCATTGTGTATTTGTTGTTTTCATTATTGTTTTGAATCTTACTTATGTTTTATCAACTGTCATAAAGTCTTTTTTCTCAATCAGTTCTCTCGATTTCCACACTTTCAATTAACAATCAATTCAATAATGGTTAATCAATTCTACATCAATTTTAACTTATTATCATTTCAGATCATATAATTTGGTATCAGAGTAGGTTGTGTTTGTAGAATTTGCCATTGAATGTTAACCAGGTCAAAGTCGCAACATGGAGAAGGAATCCTTGAGCAGATTGATCCAAAGATTGGAAAGCGACGAGCTGTTCATAAGTCGACCATGATAGGATCTGATGCAGGTGAAAATACTGAAACTAAGATGAGTGATGAACAGTTTCAACAAGCATTCTTGACTATGCAGCAGATGTTGGGAGATCTTTACAAAGACAAAAAGGCAAGGGATGCAGATTCTTCTTCAAAGACATCGAAGAAGGACAAAGGTAAAGGCAAGGTTGATAAGCCTCCTTCACCTCCATCATCTCCATCATCCCCTTCTTCTTCTTCTTCCAGTACAGAATGTGAAACAGAACTCAAACCGAAGAAGTTTCAGAAGAAGAAAGGTGAAAAGAAGGCTAATACAGCAATCCAACAAGATTTGGCCTCTGACTCAAGTGATGAAGGTAAAATAACCGAAATGGTTTCAACAGGTAAAACTTCTGATACTGGTTCAAGTTCTAACACTTCTATACCTTCTTCAAACCGAAATCATCTAAATGAGGATAAAAGGGTTGAATTATTTCACATAAGGATAACTTCTAAGCACACAAAGATAGATACATTATTTGACAGTGGATCACAGGAAAATTTAATATCTGAAGATTTAGTTAAGAAATTGGGTTTGGAGACACATAATCATCCAAGACCATACCCTCTAGGTTGGCTGAATAAAGAGACTCAGATTAATGTCACAAAGAAGTGTCAATTAAAATTTTCCATAACAAATCACTACATATAGCAAGTAGATTTAGATGTGATTCCAGCAGATATATGTGGAGTAGTGCTAGGAAGTCCTTATCTCTATGATTGTGATGCAATGTTTTATAGGAAAGAGCATAAATATCATCTTAAGAAAGATGGGATTGAATTTATTGTCAGGGAACATAAACTTAAAACACACTTGGATTTAGCTTCAGTTAATCTAATGAAGAGATTAATAAGTTCAAGTAAGAAATATGTACTTATGGTTGTGAAAGAACAACATAAGGATCGGCAGGATGTTTTTTCAAGTTGTGAATCTCAGTTCAAAGATAGATTGGTTAAAGTGGTAGATTCTTTTCAAAATCTATTTAAGGAACCAAAAAATCTTCCTCCAAAAAGAGAAATACAACATGAAATACAATTAATGGCAGATGCCCCTCTTCCTAATATTGGAATGTATCGCCTATCAGTTATAGAGAATGAAGAAATAAAGAAACAAATACAAGAATTGGTTGAAAAAAGTTTTATTCGACCTAGTTCATCTCCATGTGGCTCACCCATAATTTTGGTTCCTAAGAAAGACGAGACATGGAGAATGTGTGTCGACTTCAGGGCCTTAAACAAGATAACAATCAAAAACAGGTATCCTCTTCCCAGGATAGATGATTTACTTGATCAATTGAAAAATGTTGTCTATTTCACTAAGTTATATTTAAGAAGTGGGTATCATCAAATCCTCATAGCAGAATATGACATCTGGAAGGATGCATTCAAAACTAGACAGGGACTATTTGAATGGTTGGTAATGCCTTTTGGTTTTTGTAATGCACCAGCAACTTTCATGCGCGTTATGAATGATGTTTTCCACCCATACATTGATAAATTTGACATAATATACTTAGATGACATTCTGATTTTCAGTTCCAGTATAGAAGAACATGTTAAGCATGTTAAGTAGGTTTTCGAAGTATTGAACAAAGAAAAGTTGTACCTTAAAATTTCCAAATGTGAGTTTGGGAAAACTTCACTAAATTATCTTAGTTACATAGTTGGAGGTGGAAGTTTAAAAATAGATCCAGCTAAAATCGATGTGATTGTTAAGTGGCCAAGACCACAGAATGTGACTGAAGTTAGAAGTTTTTTAGTTGTAATTCAGTATTGGAGAAAATTTATCGCTCAGCTTTCTTTGATTTCTTCACCATTACATGCTTTAACAGGTTCTAAAGTTCAATTTCAGTGGGGAGGTAAACAACAAAAATCTTTTGATACACTTAAGAAGAAAATAGTCACAGCACCAATCTTAGCTTTACTAGATATTCAACAACCATTTGAAATTGAAACAAATGCTAGTGGTTATGCAATGGGTGTAGTCCTACTTCAAAAAGGGAAACCAATTTGTTTTCATTCACAAACTTTTTCTAAGGTATTAATGAATTATCCGACATATGATAAAGAACTATTTTCTTTGGTTGAAAGTGTTAAGAAGTGGAAATATTATTTAATGGGTAAGGAAACAATGATTCACACAAATCATCAGTCGCTTCAGTACTCACAGTCTCAAACTAAGTTGCAAAAATCTTTTCATTAGAGATGGATGGGATTTCTTCAGCAATTTCACTTAGTAATTAAGTACAAGAAAGGTGTCACAAACAAAGTAGTTGATATGTTATCTAGGCCATCCTTGAATGCTTCCGTAGTTCTACATAGTAGTTCTTTAAAGCATGAAAATTATATAGAACAATATAGAACGGATGCTTATTTCAAATATATTTATGAATCACTAACTCATGGTACTCAGGTGGGAGAAATAAAGTATCATGTTCATGACAGCTTGTTATATCATCTAGGTAAGTTATGCATACCACATACAGAAAGAGCACATGTTTTCTGGGAAGCACATTCTTCTCGCATTTCAGGACATTTTGGAGTAAGAAAAACAATGGCACAAATTCAAAGGTGTTGTTATTGGCCTCGTATGTATGAAACTGTTGCTAAATACGTTAAAGGATGTATGAAATTGTATTGTGTTATGTTCACGCACTGACTTGTGGTGCACTCTGTAAAATTATAGGACACACCATGCCTAGTGCAAGTCGAACATATAGAGCACACCACGCGATGAAATTTTTCTTTTCAAAAAAGTGGAAAAATTAAACTAATTTGAAATCCTAATCTGCTAAAAACTTAAATTACAAAGAAACATAGACATTACTTGGACATTTGGTTGTCGGGGAGGCATTACGGACACATAATGGAGAAAAATAAATTTTAACACCGTTTAAAATGATTGGAAACTCAAACAGTGAGCACAATATGGAAAGATGGTCGGAAAGAGAAGCATGATGTCAGGGTGCTTGCATGTGGCAAGAGTGGCACTGGTGCTTCAGAACTCTCCCACATTGTAGATGGTAAAAATGAAAATTACGTTCGGGAGGGTTTTTTTATTTAACCTTCCTTCGATGCATTAGTTAACCTCACTGGGGCGAGATATATCCAAAAGCACCACGTTTTTTTTAATCAAAAAATATCATGATGCGTTTTTCAAGACACCCCGGGATATTACTGTACATGTACCGCACTGGTGTTGCGGTTTTACTATAGCACTGCTCTATTTTTAGAAATTAAAAATACCTATCGGTGCTCTTTACAAGAATCCCCTAGGCATTTTAGTACATTTACTGCATCGAAGCGTCGTTGGAAAATAGCACCACATTTTACAAAAATTTAAAACTATAGTTGTGCTCCTTAGTGGTAATTTTTCTACATGAAGAGCATTTGTGCTATCTATTGTTAAAGCATTGGTGCGTTGTTTTATTTAGTGCACCATGTCTTCATTTTTTAATATAAAAACAAAGTTTCCACAGTGCACCATGTTATATGAAGCATCGGTGCTTGTATGTTTATTAAATCACCGGTGTGTTTGTAGATTTTATACGCATCATCCAAAAATCATCTTCTAAAACATCCGCTCGCCCACCTCCGCTAGAAACGGATTTTTGGGCTATATTTATAGGGGCTTCTGCAAAAACCTCCGCTAGAAGGACTTTTCCTTGTAGTGGTCGCAGTGATTGGCGTAGAGTGTTTCTTAGCAAGTGATTTAGCATTGGTGAATCCCTCCCTGGCATACCGAGGCACTAGACACCAGAGTGTAGTTTTGGTCATGAAAGACAAGGTCGGTTCGATATGAATTGGTGGTGTACACGTGGAAGTGATGAGGTGGCAGAAGGAACACATAGCGGCCTGCGGTGGGTCCACCATGGATTGATGCGACAAACCTAGAAGGTTTTGGGATGTATGTCAAGACCGTGCTTGGAAAGGTTTTTATGTATATTTCATTTTGGTCTAAATAGCCAAAAACTAAGATTTAAGTGCCAAATACAGCACATCCAAAGGATGGGTTGCATGGGGTCGTATACTGGACTACCATATTGTGGTAATGGTTCGATGAGAAAGTAGTGTGGTATGTGCTTGGCCTAAGTAACAAATAAATGATTGTCAAATAGAAAAACTAGTAATGGGGTGTGAAAATTTTGTCAAGTAACGAGTATTGGGGTATCGAATGTATAAATTCCTTGTAGATTCAAACTGCTAATTGTAATATGCTAAAACAATCGACTTGAATCTACTCTAATCATCAGTGAAAACAATTAAACGATCACAAAATCATGAAGCATACAAGAGAAAGAATTCAATCAACACATTACACAATGATTTCCTCGAGAAAGCCACAGCTAAAAACCCTTGTTATCTGTATATTGCATTAGTCAGAAAATATGAGAAGATTACAATGATTTGCTCAAGCCTGAGCAACCTTTGCACTATCTATATCTATCTCACAACTTCCTAGACAAGCCCAGACCAATACTTAACTAATTTTCTACTTGCCCAAGTCGTTATTTCCTTGTGTTGTTTCCTTGGGAATTATGCCCTATTAAATAGTGAAATTCCTCAATATGAATTGTGCAATCCTCATAGGCCATCCTCTGATTGCATGCACCACCTATACAATTCATATGATTATACCACTTATAACACATTGTCCCTGAAGTCCAACCTCAACTGAGTAACTCTCAGTTCTGACATGCATGAGTTATTTATGAGTGAAATGTCATTTTACTAGTTGATCACTGTAGGCAGCACCACATTATTAGACCTCCCACTAGTTCCTCCAACAATTGGAACTAGTTTAACTGACTTTAACTCATTTAAACTGAATTAATTAATTACAACTCAAAATAAACTCAATCAAGGCTTCTATAATGTAGGAGACACTCTACATGACTCAAGTTAGACCCTCAACTCAAATTAACTTAGTTAACTAATACAAGTTGTCATGATATGTGGAGATACAATTTTATTCCCAATTTAGTTCAAGGACAAAATTAAATTAGGATTTTCTTGTTTCCTTTTCAACACTCCCTCTCAACAAGAAATGGATTATTTGTTACCTCGATCCTGCCTCTATGAAACTCAAATTTTCATCTTGACAATGCCTTTTTCAAAATATTTGCATCATGTTCCTCTATAGGAATGTACTCCAGCAATGTGATTCTTCTCTGCACACGATCTCGTAGATGGTGATACCGAATGTCGATATGCTTGGACTGATCATGAAAAACTGGATTCTCAAAGAGTTTGATACAACTTTGATTGTCACAGTAAATCATTATAGGATTCATCTGCTAACCAAATAACCCAATAAGGATCTTCCTCATCCAGATAGCCTCACAAGCTACTTGACTAGAAGCCATGCACTCCGCTTCTTCTGAATTGAGTGCAACTGATATTTGTTTCCTGTTGTACCAATAAATTATTATTGACCCAATACTGAAGATTCCCCCTGATGTGCTCTTCTTGTTGAATGGACTCCCTGCCCAATTTCCATCTATGAATCCTTGAAGCTTCACTCTCTCTGGTCGCCCGTACCAAAGACCAAATTGAGTGGTGCATATGAGGTATCTCAACACATGTTTAGCTTCCTTCCAATAGAGTTTGGTTGGCTTAACCGTTTCTTGACTAAGTTGGTTAACTTCAAAACATATTTATGGTCGTGCGTTCACCAAATACATAAGTGAACCCACAAGCTACCTGTAAATAGTAGCCTCCACTCCTTCACCTGAAGTCATCTTCCTTCCTCCAGTTTCCTGCAAGGGGAGTCTCCATGGGTTTGTTGCTCTCCATGTGGCACTTCTTCAGTATCTCATTGGCATACTTTCCCTGAGAGACAAATAGTTCCTCATCTCCTTGCCATACTTCCATACCAAGGAAATAATGAATGAGCCCTAGGTCCTTCATCTCAAATTCTCTTACAAGATTCTCTTTGCAATATTTTACCATCTTCTCATCACCTGTTAGAATTAAATCATTGACATATAATACTATAGTCAATAATTTACCTTCAACCACAATACGGTAAAGGTTTGCATCTACTTCACTTTTCATGAAGCCCAACCTAGTGAAATAGTTTTTAATATTGGTGTACCAAGCACGAGGTGCTTGTTTCAATCCATATAGTGCTCGCTTGAGTCTGCACACATGAGACTCTCTATTGAAGGTCTCAAATCCTTCTAGTTGCTCAATGTACACCTCTTCATCAATCACACCATTGAGGAATGTTATCTTCACATCCATCTGATGTATCTTCCATACCATCTATGCTGAAATTTCTAGAATAGATCTCATTAAATAGTACCTTGCTACTGGAGGAAAGCTCTCCTCGTAATCAATTCCCTCCACCTGAGATAACCCTCTAGCCACAAATATGGCCTTGTGTTTCTACATTCTCCCATTTGTTATGTTCTTTACCTTTTAAATCCATTTGGAATTAACCACTAACTTGTCTATTGGTCTTGGGACCACTTCCCAGACATTGTTTCTAATAATGGAGTCATACTCCTCAACCATGGCATCAATCCATATTGGTTGTTGCATTGCTTCCTCGAATGAGGATGGCTCAATCTCTACACTCTCACTCATGAGAGCCATGTAGCTAATGTATTGATCTAGTGACCTCATCTGCCTGCGTTGTGAAGTGGGTGCTCCCACATTCTCTCTAGCATCATGCATCAATCTGTTAGCCTCTTTGGTGCACTTCCTTCCATTTCTGGAAGTCTCTACTTGAGTGAGTGCTTCCACTCTCTTCTCCTCTGCATGTGGCTTCTCCACATCATCTTGAGGTTCTTCTTTTGGAGCTAAAAGCTCCTCTTCTCCATGCAACTAGAGCTCCCTCTCAAGGGAACATCTCATGGCATTCTCTTCATCAAACCTTACATCTCTATGAACCACTATCATCCTGTGAGATGGCAGGTACACCCAATAGTTGTGAGGTGTATCAATGTACCCCAAAAATATGCCCAACTCAGATGTTGGTTCTAGCTTTTTCCTTGCATCCTTGGTAACATGACAGTAAAATAATGAACCGATGATCCTGAAGTGTGCCACGTCTGGTTTCTTACCTTAAAAAAAAAAAAAAAAAAAAAAAAGGTCTCTTTTGGTGTACTCATCCCGAGAATTCGATGAGGACTTCCATTCTATTGGATGCTTCATCCCACAAGTGTAATGGTAGGCCTTGATCATGTAACATTGCCTATGCAGCTCCCACAATACGTTTGTTCTTCCGTTTAGCCAACCCATGCTACTATGGGTTATGGGGCGCTATTAACTCCCAACAAATTCCTTCTGATGCACAGAAGTTCTTGAATTCATTCGACACATATTCTCCACCATTATCACTCTTGAGAGATTTAACTTTCCTGCCAGTGTCTTTCTAACAAGTGCTTTCAATTCACAAAATTTAGCGAATGTTTGATATTTCTTTTGCATGAAGAAAATTTAACACTTACGAGAAAAATCATCTACAAATATTACATAATACATGTACTTTTTCGTGGAGGTTGTCAAGAACATTCCACACACATATGAGTGAACTCTTTCAAGGATAGCTTGCACTCGATTGTCCTTATCATGAAAAGTAGCTTTGGTGTACGTCCCCAATGTACACCCTTTGCATGCGTCTCTCTGCTCTAGTGTACCCATGGGAAGTCCTATAGAAATTTGTTGCATGATATTCAAAGCTCTGTGGTGCAAGTGACCCAATATTCTATGCCACGACTCACTAATGTCTTGGCTCTACACCTTCTCTTCTTTTGTGCTCAAAGCAGGACATTATTCTACATCCAATTTGTAGATGTTCTTCACCCAAAACCTGATCTGCTTCACTTGTCCTAAGGCTATTTGATGAAGGAAAGCCTTTCCTTTGATAAATATCACATTGTAGCCACGTTCCTCCAACATGCCAACTGAAACCAAATTCTTCTTCAAACCCAAAATATACATGACATCTTTTAATGTGAGAGGAGAAATAGACTCCCTCTGAAAGGTAATGGTATTGATGTCGATCGCACTATACCTCCCATCATTTCTCATTTCGATGTGCATCTAGAGGTCCTTCTCCGACAAGTCACTGAATAATTCAAATGCTATCGGTCATATGGAATGAAGCTCCACTATCCAGATACCACACACTACCCATCACTAATGTCACCATGCAAGTGATGAGGGTGAAATGCAGCTTGAATTGTGAAGCAAGAGCTTCACATGTCGCTCCTCCTAAGGGCTTCTTGTCGACCTTCTTGTGTGGACACTTCGTGGCATAGTGTCCTAGCTTGTGACAGTGAAAAAAATTAATCTTTGACATGTCCTTCTTCTTGTTTCCTTGATTGGAATCTACTTTGGAATGGGATGACTTCCCTTTCCTTTTCTTCGCCTTTCCAGCTAAGGCACAATTCTCCTCATCATCATGCTTGGATGAGGATCCATCTCTGGTGTTCCGCTGAATCTCTTCAGCAAATGTAACACCGACACTTCCAATATCATCTCGACATTGGGTGAACTTGGTCAAGTACTTTGGTATTGTGTCACCCTTCTCCATCTTGATTTTTCTAAGCTTGTCCTCAATGCCATCTTCCTGTGGTCACTACTGTTTTCAAACATGTATTTCAAGGCCTTCCACATTTCGTATGGAGTCTCCTTACCGTGGAGGTTCAAGAACTAATGATCTCGAACTCCTTCTAGGATAATCCTTCTCGCCTTTGCAACACATTTTCTTCACTCTGCTAGATCTTGAGCATCAACTGCTAGAGGCTTAGGAATATCTTTGTCTATTAATTCCTTAAGCTTGTTGTCTTCCAACACTGCCTCCATTATGTCCTTCCAAGAAATATAGTTTGAACTACCCTCAAGAGCATATTCAGGTCTCAATTCATAGAACGACATCCTGCGAGCTCTAAAGTATGATACTCTAAATTTGATTTCACCGACAAAAGGAAAACTCGTATTCTCCTCTTCTAGAGTTATTTCGGCTCTGATGCCATGTAGAAATTCCTTGTAGATTCAAACTTCTAATTGTAATATGTTAAAACAATAGACTTGAATCTACTCTACTCATCAATGGAAATAATTAAACAATCGTGAAATCACGAAGCGTATAAGAGAAAGAATTCAATCAACACATTACACAATTATTTCCTGGGGAAAGCCACAACTAAAAACCCCTGCTATTTGTATATTGCATTAGTCAGAAAATATGAGAAGATTACAATGCTTTTCTCAAGCCCGAGCAACCTCTGCATTATCTCTATCTGTCTCACAACTTCCTAGACAAGCCTAGGTCAATACTTAACCAATTTTCTGCTTGCCCAAGTCCCTATTTCCTTGTGTTGTTTCCTTGGAAATTAGCCCCCTATTAATTAGGGAAATTCCTCAATATGAATTGTGCAATCCTCATAGGCCTTCCTCTGACTGCATGCACCACCTGTACAATTCAGATGATTATAAAAATAATAGTACATTGTCCCTCAAATCCAATCTCAACTAGGTAACTCTCATATCTAACATGCGTGAATTATTTATGAGTGAATCGTCAGTTTACTGGTTGACCGCTGCAGGCAACACCACACTACTAGACCTCCCACTAGTTCCTTCAATAGTTGGAACTAGTTTAACTGAATTTAACTTAGTTAAACTAAATTAATTAATTACAACTCAAAATAAACTCAATCAGAGCTCCTATAATGTAGGATACACTCTACATGACTCAAGTTAGACCCTCAACTCAAATTAACTAAGTCAAGTAAGTCAAACTAACTTAGTTAACTAATACAACTTGTCATGAGATGTGGAATTACAATTTTATTCCCAATTTTATTCAAGGACAAAATTAAATTAGGATTTTCTTGTTGCATTTTCAACATCGAAAGGTGCAATTGTTGAATAAGTCAGTGTAGGAGTGTTCAAGTAAACAAAGAATTTGTCCTCAAGCAACAAAACTAACAATTGACAAATATCGGGGTAGCAAGGAACCAGGCATCCAGGAGTTCACCAATTAAGCTCCCAGCTATAGCGCATGGTCATATGGAAGGTTGTGCTAAGGGTAAAGGTAATAAGCGCTCTCGTGCCAATTATAAATATGAAAATACATATTGCTAAGAATATGAAAATTGGCATAGTATGGTTTATCTATAGAAGTGTGTGATTTTGAAATGATCTTTGTAGAGTGTAATGATCGACATGTGTAGAAATTGAATCCTATGGTGAGTATAATGATCAATGATAGCTAGGCGTGAAATATGAAAATGGGGAAGGTTATCTAATAATATTGTAGTCAGCGAGTAAAATCATGAAACTACGGATCAATACCATGGATTGACACCCATGGTAAAAGAAGGACCAAAATTATAAAATTAGAGGACAACACTCGAGGAAGTGGACGATGTGAGTATATGAGAAAGAGATTGGGTATAGTGGCTAAGTGGCAGGTCAAGAGAATAGATGTAAAGTAGATCAAAGAAAATATGATGATGTGATCAGATATGGGCCAGAAGAGAAGAGATACAGAGAAAACCAAAGCAAATTTGAATGTTGTGACCAGATCTAGGCTAGAGGAGAAGAGATGCAAAGCAGACTAGAGCATATATGAATGAAATGATTAGATCTAGGCCAAAATAAAATAGATGCAAAGAAAATCAGAGCAAATATGAATGTTGTGATCAGATCTAGGCCAAAGGATAAGAGATGGAGAGAAAATCATAGTAGGTTTGAATATTGAGATCATATCTGAGTAAAGAGTTGTTCGGTGAAGTTGCGGTGTTAAAAGGAAAGTGCATATTAGAAGAGTTGAGGTAATATTGAGAAGTTATCTTAGAAAATATTTAGTGTCCATAGCAGATTTGAGTATTAATAGTAGAGTGCGGTGGTAGATCAATTGGACTAGAGAACAAAGGGAATAAAGTTTTTTGCAGTGAAAGAAGAGAGAGAAAGAAGATTTGAAATTAAAGATTATTTTCTGAGTAACCTATGGATCTTAGTTTGAAAATGTGATGAAAAATGGATTTGATAGGCATAGTAGGCTGGTTCCTACAAATCAGGGGATAGGTGTCTCCTTTAGGTTGTTGCATGTAAATCTCAAGGGATTTGAGTCTCCTTTAGGTTGGTGCCCATAAATATCAAGGGATTGGTGTCTCCTTTAGGGTGGTTCTTGTAAATCTTAGGGGATCAATGTCTCCATCATTTTGGTTCCTATAAAGATCAATGGATTGATGTCTCCTTTAGTTTAGTATCTGTAAATATCAAGGGATGGGTATCTCTATGTTGTTGGTGTCACTAAATTGAATGTAATAGTAGATTGGAGCCTACAATAATATTTAGACATAATTTTGTGGTTTTATCTTATATGGGTTTCCACGTAAATATATGTGTCTCCTGATCTATGTATGCTCAGTCTAATTTATGGTATTATTGTGTCGTTTATTACTAACTTGAAGATCTTAAAATTTTCTAAAATTGTATAATATTGATTCACCCCCCTCGCCCTATCAGTATTATCCTAGTTTCCAACACCTAATCCAAGTGAGTAGGAGAAAACATTAAGCATGAAGTATTTGATTTTAAAAACAATGCCTAGTTGAAGTGCATTTATATTTATTCAAGTATTATATACACATAATAGACCTATACATCCTCTTGTCATTCCTCCACAACATATTCTTCTTGTTTTTCTTGATCTTGATCTTGATCATGATCGTGGGTATAAGGCCATTTATATTGTCATGTCGTACATGTTCTATTATTGGTGACAATGACATGACTTCAAAACTTGTATATTTTTTACATTGATCATATATTCAATTAGCTACATGGATATTATATATGATAATTTATGATGTATTGTATGATACACGACATTTTGCCTATATTTAAACTAATGTTTATTGTTTTTTTTCTTTTTACAATAAATTTTTTTTAATAGGCAAGTCATTCATGATTTTATCTTTTAAGTGCCAAATATGTTCATTCATTAGCAATACAACTAAGACTTGAACTAAGGACCAAGACTTGAGATCAAGATTAAGGCCCGAGCTTAAGATCAAGACTTGAGCTTGGCATCATGACCATTCTTATGATTGGGATCTTAACTGCTTAAGTAGAGCTCAAGACAAGAATTTAACTCATCAACAAGATCTAACCCATGTTTAGCACTGAGATCTTACTTGAGCTTAGGACCAAGAACTTTTTATTGTTTATATAATAATTTTGTCAACCTATATATCCCATTGAGCTTTCAACGTAGTTTTTGACCCTGACAGTAACATTTCTCTAATATATTTCAACCACCAAATGATTTTCTAACATCCTTAATGCCCATTTTAATAGACATGTTGACCTAAAAGAATGCTTTTTTGAACCATTTAGACCGTTATTTAATGGGTGTTTTGACCTATATTCAAAATATATTTTGACATAAACAAGTTTGACCGTACTACTAACTTTAGTTTTTTATCTATCTTAAAACTATGGGCAGAAAATTAGGTTGTAAACCAATTTGAAATTTTGGTTGAAAATAAATGTCAAAATTTGTTTTTGTGAATGATTTCAACCTATAATTTAGGAATAAAAATAGTACCTTGTAGACCAAACTAGGTGAAATGAGGCTATGATGCAATGTTCTCTTCATTCACCAAGATCTTCAAGCAACTTTGGCATTCAAAGAATCGTGGAACTTACATGATCATGTAGGTATTGAAGGATCTCCCTGAAAGCCACAACCTTTATGAATTGACATTTTATGCAATTCTCCTTGGTCAACTTGAAGGTTAAATTTCATTTTAGGTGCATGATTTATCTATCCTCCAATTGTGAGGGGTTAGAGTTCATATGTCATATATTCGAATAAAATCACTTAAGTTTCATAGGTGGAATAAATTGGTATAATAGAAGCCTCGACATGAGCATAGAAAATAAATTTCAATAAGTAAATGACAAAGTAAATTTAGAGAATAAGAAAATTGCTTTTGTTGCCACATATAGAAAGTGCACATCTACAAATGAGACATCGCAAGTATAAGAAGAATAAGATAATGAATTTTCCTTATTCCTTTTGCAAATCTAAATACAAGGTGAAAGTATTTGTTGCTTTCACTCTGCATCGAAGAAAAACATGCCATTATTAGAAAGCATACTCGAAAGTTGAATTGAAAACTAAATTGAAATCACTTCAACATGAAAATAAACTTCTTGTTACAAAAACAAAATAACAAGAGAAAAATAAATCATGAATAAAGAGTAGTTTAAAAAATCCCTATATAAACTCTTTGATACCAAGAGTAATGCTACTTTTTATATGTAATATCCCTCGTGAAAATTCCATGTAATAAAAGTAAATAAAGGAAAAATAATAACTGCAGATGATGGGACACTTATTCCAAGCTGAATGTTGGAAAAAATCCTAGTGATGGGGATCACTTGTGATTGTTTATGGCTAAGGAAATTGGCAAAGGCAATGGTTAAGGCTTTGGAAAGGCAGAATGGCAATTTTGGCATAATTATTTATGAAAATAATGGAAATTAGGAGAAAAAGGAGGTGAAAGGTCACAAGTTGCATGTGAGGAGGAAAATGGAGGAAAATAATGGGAAATGAATAAAATAAAGGCCTCATTCATAAAAAGGATTTTGAGGATCAGTTGGTAACCTTATGTTAGTTCAGTTTTGGAGCTCTCTCATTATTCTCTCTCTCTCTCATACTCTTGGAGACAAAGAGTTTTCGTGGAGCACTCTTGGTTGGTGTGGCATACTTTGATTCTTAGAGCAAGAAGGCAAAGGAAGAGCAGGAAAGCGAAAGAAGGCATTGGGATCAAAAGTTACATTAGATTTTCTTGTAGGTACCAAGTTGCATGTATGTTTCCTTCACTAGTTTTGTGATGCATGGCACATGCATGTGGCTTCTTAGTTGTGATATGTCATTGGCATGGAGGATTTCCTAGATTGACAATGGATTTCCTAGCCTTGCGATTTCCTAGATATCCATGGTGATTGTGGGTTTACTTTCATTGTTTGTTTTTGGTCGGTTCTCATGTTTCCTTAGCTTGGTTTGAGTTACTAGTCCTCGTAGCCTTGGTTGGACAAATGCTCTAGAGCCCTGTAACAGCTTGGGTTGAGTTACTAGCCATATAGCCTTGGTTGGACAAATGCTCTGGAGCCTTTGGTGGGTTGAGTTACTAATCCTTAAGCCTTGGTTAGAAAAACTCTCTGGAGCCCAGTGGTAACTATGGGTTGAGTTACTAGTCCTGGAGCCTTGGTTGGAACAAATGCTCTAGAGCCTTGGATGGTTGGGATAGAGACCAATCTGATGATGGTTTTGTGATGTTTGACCATGAGGTGGAATCATTGTTTGATGGGTTGAGGTGGATAACCTATGGAAGTCCAGGATAGTTTTTGATTGATGTGTTCTATGAGATCCCACATTCATGCTTGGAATATGGCACGGGGGTGAATGGTTGAAGAGAGATTTGGCTCAGCGATTCTACGGTCAGGTGGAACGTGGAAGTCCCATCCCGGGTTTGGATTTTGCATCATTAATGAAGGGTTATTTCTCCTTGTATTTCTATGAGCATTTTGATGGATTATATGTGGTCTATATGATTGTACTTTCATGAGTATTTTATGTTGCTATTATGTTGGTTATGTATGTGTTTTATGACAGCAGCCATGTGTGGCTCTCATCATGTTTTTACTTGTAATTGAATGATAAATGTATCTATGACCTAATCAATGAAATGGAAGTTTATGTGTTGAGGAATCAATGGCTCTTAGTGATTCTCAGCTAAGTATGAGACCCTTATGCTCAGAACTGTTAATTATACATGTAGATTACACATTTGCAATATGTTTGACGAAATGCCTGTCATGGCTAGTAGGGGTCGAGTCAAGGTCTTGAACCAGTATTTGCTTTAGTACTGTCATTTCCATGTTATTTTATTGATCTGAAGAGATGGTTCAATTCTGGGCAGTGACTTGGGCTCTGTGCCTAAACAAGTGGCCCAAATCCCGAAGTCGTTGGCATAGCACTGATAGTTTTGGTCTCTGGTCACTGGCAAGCAAGCCTGTGAGAGCGATTTTGGATTTCTGGTCGAACTCATGCCTATATCATGGGAGTGACTGAGGCTTAAGTTTTCCAAAAGTTCAGTGGGACCCCAAGGTAAGCTGTCAAAAGTATTGGATTGGTTCCTGAGGGTCCTGTAGCTGATGATTAAGGCCTAGATGGTGTGTTTTCGTAAGTTCCACTTCCTTAACATGACTTAGGAGGTTGAATCATATCATAGTGGCCTCTCGTCGCATGCTTACACTAGTTGGTCAGTTACTTGGGTAGATGTGGGAGGAGGGTGTTACATTATATTTATTCTCACAATCATAACAGTCCTTTGCATCTTCCAAATAAATTGGTATAACCACTGATCCAAGTGGATATCAATGGCCATCCACCTATTGCACTGGCTCAAAGCACAATTCTCTATCTTGGCTTTTTCTCCATAATTTTTCGTATCCTAAACTTCTGGGGTCATTTTTCTAAGTGATGTTTTTTATGTGGTGGGGACCCAAGCAAGAGCCTTGGGCCCTAGTCAAAATGTGTAATTCTTGGCTAGACCTTCTCGACAGGCTAATGAGTGTTCCAAATGGAGATCGTATGCAAAAGTTATGACCCCAAAAGTTGATGTACCAACTAACCCCATTAGGGTCTGAAAACCTTTTGGAATTTCATCTTCTACGTTTAGGTTTTTTTACCTATAGGGTTCCTTATTTATGTTAAAATTCCATTATCACAACCTCTTGTAATAGCTTTAATGAATGCATATATCTGCCATCTCTTTTTGTTCGAAGATAGAAAAAACCATTTTAGTTAGCCCACGTTCTACAACATTATGTATTCATTTATTAATAGAAGTTGTGTTTTCACCAAATTATTGTAATCCCTGTTATACTTCTCTCTATGTGTGTTCCATTTATTTTCCTACATTTCATTTAATTCCTTGTATTCCCTAGATCAATAGTATTCAAGAAATCTACTCCTTGTTATTTCTCAATTCATGTCCCCAACAAGTTCAAGGTATAGAGAGTTTGGTCTCGAGCTAGTTTCGCTTGGGACGAATGCTCTTGCAAACCCAAGCGGCCTCCCATGGTGAAATAAAAGAGAGATGGCAAAGCAGGAGATCATATCAATTTATTGCTTGAGGAAGCCTGGAAAATGCAACCCTAACTCACAAAATAAGGGACAAAGCAAGGAGATTCAAAGACCACCAGCCCAAATCGCAAGAAAATAAGGGTGATGGGAGGTAAAGAAAAAAAGGACACTAGAAAATGGTGTGAGTACCTCAAAATCCCTTAGCACAACTCCGATGAATATCACTTAGATCAATCATTTTTAGCAGAGTTAAAAGAAAAGGAAATAGGCTCTGGCTTTGATTCTGATTTAGAGAAAGATAAAGGGAAGTGGATCTTCATGCAAAACCAAGTACTACGATCGTGACCACAAATATCCACCAAATGAGTCAGAGGAGCTTAAATAGGGGGAGCACTCCTTCCATTCACGTATGTGGGTGAAGGGGACCCCAATCTATTTCATCGTTGGTAGCAAGAGCCAAAAGAACCTAATATCAGACGATGCCATCAAGAGATTGAATTTGTTGATAGTGGTACACTCTCAACCATACACCATTGGTTAGTTGAACCATGGACGATACATTTGCGTCAGCCAACAGTGTCACCTATCCTACGGCATCAAGCCCTTCAAAGATCAAGTTTTGTGTGATGTCACCCCACTTGAAGTTTGTGATGTTATTTTAGGACAACCTTATATGTAGAAACTTCATGTTGTTTCTGAGTTTCACCTTAGTAGTGGCATTGTTACTCTCAAAGGTCAATTGTACAAGATACCAAAGGTAGTCCCAACTGCTGCAATCTCATTGATATCAAGAAATTAGTGCCAAAAGGTAATCTCTTCCATTCACAGATGTGGGCGAAGGGGACTCCACTCCATTTCATAGGTGATATTGAGAGTCAAAAGAACCTAATATCATCCAATGTCATTAAGAGATTGAATTTGTTGATAGTGCCACACCTTTAACCATACACCATTGGTTGGTCGAGTCATGGATGAGACATATGTGTCAACTAATAGTGTCTTATGGCACCAGGCCCTTCAAAGATGAGGTACTATGTGTTGTCGCCCAACTTGAAGTTTGTGATACTATTTTAGGACAACCTTTTACGTGGAAACATCATTTTTTTATGAGTCTCATCCTCATAGTGTCATTGGTACTCTCAAAGGTCAACCCTACAAGATACCAAAGGTAGTCTCAACTACTACAATTTTATTGATCTCGGTCAAATAGATCCAAAAGGTAATCTCTCAAAATGCAAATTTTTTCTCCTCATGGTTTTGTCAAAAGATGAAATAAGGTCACTACAACCACCACAACCTCTGCACAAACCCTCTTTACACAACATTAGAAAGTGGACAAGATTGTAGAGACATATAGATATATCATTGCTCCACCTATGAGGGTGCCTCTACACTTCCAGGTCAAATGCTCAATTGAATTTATACATGTTACAACCTTTACCTAATGGCCCAATATATAGACACTCTCTTTTGTGGAATGAGTAAATAAAACATCATATTCATGACCTTATCCAAAAGGGCCACATTCAAGCACAAGCTCCTCATCTTGTGGGAGTCCAATTGTATTGGTGTAGAAGAAGGATGGGACATGGAGACATTGTATTGATTATTAAGCCCTAATCAAAATCACTTTCAGGTGTGGCTAACTTATCCCCAAGATTGACAATATTCTTGTCGAACATAAGGGTACCAAGTTCTTTAGTAAGATTGATCTGAATTCAAGCTACCGCCAAGACCCAACTGAACAAATTGATGTATGGAAGACAACATTCAAATCTAAAGAAGGCCTTTTCAAGTGGTTGGTCATGTCCTTTGTCTTGACGAATGCTCCAACAACGTTCATGATATCCTATGGCCATCACAAAATCTTTTATCATTGTACATCTAGATGACATCATCATCTTTAACAAAACATGGGTGGAACATTTGCAGAATGTTCAACAAGCCTTGAGCACCATGTGGCAACACAAGTTGTATTCTAATTTAGAGAAATTCTCATTTGGCATGGAGAGGGTTCAATACTTGGCCAACATTGTGGATGAGCATGGGGTGCATGTTGGCCCAACCAAGATCCAATTCATTTGGTATTGGCTAGCCTCAATTACTCTAACAAATCTTCGTAGCTTCTTGGGACTTACTAAATTCTACTGCATATTCATCTTGGGGTTCTCTTATATCACTCAACCTTTTAGTCAAGTGGTCAAGGGAGGAGAAAAAGCATTTTTTTCCAATCTAATTCATAGCGAAGGCATTCGAGGATAGCCCTTTCTCTACACCAATCCTCACGCTGTTAGACTTGCAACAACCATTTGAGATTGAGACAAGTGTCGTTCACTATACTATTGGTGCAGTTCTCACTTAGAAAGGACAGCAGGTGGCCTATCACAGTGAAACACTCTTTAATATTTTCCAGAGATACCCCACCGATGATAAGGAGATGTACTCCATATTGTAGGCTTGCCAATAATGGAAGCATTATATTTGGGAGAAGAAGATGATCATCCACATTGATCATTAGCCTTTGCAATTTATGTAGACACAAGGAAAGTTACAAAATAACCAACATAAAAAATGGTCCACATATCTGCAATAGTTCCATTTGAACATCAAATACAAGAAAGGTAGCACCAATCATGATGTATATTGCCTTAGTTGGCCCCTAGTTGTGGAACTAACCATAGTTCTTAATTATTGTGAGCACAAGATCTCTAGGTGGCCATTGTTGTACAAGAGTGACTCTAACTTTGTTGCCACATTACATATGTTGATGGAAGACAAGAAAGTTCCATATTTACACCTTTAGGATGTGCTCTTGTGCTACCTAGGCCACCTTTATATTCCTTCTAGTGAGCGAGCCAAGTTGATATCGAAGGCACATTACATTCTGGCCAAATATTTGACAGGATGTCCAGTGGTATATCAAATCATGCACTACTTATGACATTGTTAAACCAACCATCAAGAAGCATGGGTTGTACATTCCTCTACCTACACTAAACAAGCCTAGGAATCAATCTCCATGGATTACATGTCAGTTTTTCCATCCACCAAGTGTGGTGATGATTTTTTGTTCGTGGTTGTCGATTGGTTCTCTAAGTTGGCCATTTTGGCACCCTATAAGAAGAGTATCATAGTTGAAGCCACTGCTAAAATCTTCTTTGAGGGTGTTTGGGTTCATTTTGTACTACCTCAAACCATTATTTAGAATATGGATAGTAGGTTCCTTAGCATCTTTTGGTCCATTGATCTGTAAATTGTCATGGATATTCCACTAGACAAATCGTTACAATAGATTTGATAATATTATATTAAAAATATAAGATTCTACACTATTATAGTTTTATTAAACTTTAAGATCTATAGATTTAACTGTAATTAATGCATGCATGCAAATGGAAATTCTGCAAAAAAGTAGAGAACGAAAAAATAAGCACACATACATATAAAACACAAGGTATTCCCTCTAGGAAACCCTTTCAGGAGAAAACCCAGCGAAAAGGTGAGGTCGCTTCGCTTTCTTTCTCTATCTGGAAATATGGATGCAGGTACAAATAAGTAATGTCTATGGCTTGTGGGCTGATACAATGCACAGATCATCTCTATGTACTCTACCTCCTATCTCCCATATCTATCTTTGCTCATCTATGGAACAAAATTCTCTTGAAAGAATGGAAAGCCTCTTCCTCCTAGTGGCTCGGTTATAACACAACCCGATAGCCTGCTAATGGTTAATTTTGACTACATCAGCTCTTAACTAGAGTTAAAATATAGACTCTTCTAGAGTCTTTTTCATCATAACCACGTGGCTAGCCCATTTTCCATGAATAATGGGGACTAACGCGGCATCCTCCTGAATTATAGGTGTGAAAACAAGAAGGTCAACTTCTGAGTGGCATAACTTTTGCGTATAGACTCTGATTGACACGCTTCATGCGCTGTTGGAAATTTCTATATGTGTCGAATAGCATGAAATGGTGTTGCACTAAAGCAATAAATTTTTACCCCCAAAAAATGTCATTTGATGCCTCAAAATGCTTCGGGAAGGTTTCATACCCCGTTTTGCCAAACTGGGTCCCGCTAGTAAAAACCGTACTGTGAGCTAATTACTCCACTTTTCCACTCCAAATGCATCGAGATGGATGAAAAACAATATAATGATCCAATCTGGATCATCCATCCTATGGTGTCTCATGGATATCAAGTTAACCAAATCCACTGCCTTTCATGCCCAATCAGATGCATAAATAGAAGTGGTCAACATGATGATTATGTATATCTTGCTCATGCTCAACTCCAAATACCTACGTGAATTGGATCAAAGGATTCCATATGTTTAGTATATCTATAATAGAGCCATCCACAACACTATTTCCCACAGTCCTTTAATGTGTCCCCGGGGTTTAAACCATTGGCTCTAATTGATGTAGCTTTTCTCATTGCATCTCCACTGCTAGAGTTCTCCCATGCTCATGTTGAGGCAAACAAGGCAATGAAATTTGTTGAGTGGATCCAACGTCTCCAACAGCAGGTCCATGATATCTTGTAGAAAGCAAATGCCAAGTACAAGCAATGGCATGACTAACACATGGTTCCACATAAGTTTTTGGTTGATGATAAAGTGTGGTTACATTTATAGAAGGAGCACCTCATAGGACCCAATAGGAAGATGAGAACACTCCGATATGGGCCTTACATAATCACAAAGGTGGTAGGCAACAATGCTTTTGAATTGAGCATTCCCCCTTTCCTTAGCTTGCCCCCAATGTTTAATGTGGAGTTATTTCAACCATATTTTCCACCTTTGTTGGACACCTCGGAAGTAGTCAAGCAATTGTCCCCCATTGAACTCAGTCCTAACTACATTTAATAGGCTATGTTGGATCAAAACATGGACACCAAGTTAAAGGGTAGCTGCCAACAACACATACAACTCTATTGTGTTGTGAAAGCAAGGCAACTTCTTCAGCAAGGTAAGTGGCTCACCGGGAGCAAAATTTAGAAGAAGTTTCCCTAGCTGATGGCGATACTAAATGCAATGGAGATCATATATTCTTAAGTGGGGAAGACCAATCTAGGTGGATATTGGTGTCCATCCATCTACTCCACTAACTCAAAGCGTGATTCTTTATCTTGTCAACTTTTCTAAAGTTTTTCATGTCTTTAACTTCTGAGGTTGTTTTGAGACCCTAAATTATGTTTCTTTGACATGACGAGGCCCCAAAAACATATCTAGGTCCTAGTCAGAATGTGTAACTCTTGGATAGACCTTTCTAATGGGCTATTGATGTTACACATCATTTTGTCACCATCAGGCAAATGACCACCAATCTAGATCTTTCGTTATCTGTTGAAGTGTTCTAAAGTATTCCCTACAATGTTAGAAGCCAAAAAATCCCAAAGATAATGAGAATTCTAGATTACATGGTCCAAAAACTCACTTTTTAGCATTTGTGTGGTTCCCTAGCCAAATTTTGCACATACACGAATCTTACCATTATGTCCAGCGCAAATATGTGCTCTGTCTTCCACTATGAATTGCGCACATGACTTAACATAAGTAAAAATAAAAAGTGATTTCTAGAAGCTTTGTTAGGGGGATATTTCCCAACTGAAAGCTTTGAGCTTCCGTTTACTTGGGCCTTATCTCTTTGTTCATGAACCCAATTCCCTCTCCTTGTGGAACCCTAATCCCTCTTTTTGAGGATCTCATCCCTTGAGAAGAGGATCTCAAACCTTCTCCTCTTGGCCTATAAATTCAACATAGATCAGAGGGTTAATGAGAAATTGTTGAATGTAAACTTATGATGATGGAATAGGGTTAGAAGGCTTGTCACCTTAGAGAGGATTGGAGACTATTAGGAAGAGGCTTGCAACATTAACATTGAGGTTGTATTGCTCTTTCTTATTCAGATTTAATACAAAAGAGTGTTTCTTTCCCACTGTATTTGTTCAATGGAGTTGATGAGTTGTTTGTTTACTTCATTTTTCCATTGATAATGATATTAGGTACTAGTTTCCTTGATCACTAGTATGGGTTTATGTCATTTATCTATCATATTCCTTTGTTATTTTGTTGTTACTATATTTACAGGTATGGATTCTGAGCATTGAGGAGCCGCATCAAGTTATAGTGAGGATCTTCATCAGGAATTTCATTTAAAAGGTATGGATTTTGTATTTCAATCTTCTTGTTTATGATTCAATAGGAATGAACATGGGGAAAGATTTACTAATTTGTCTGTTTGTTACTATATTCATCCATTGAATCTAGGGATATCTCTCTTGTCTGCAAGAGCGATTTTTCTACCATAACAAATTGGCGACCATACTGGGGACCACAACAAATTGAATTTAATCAAAGGGGAGCTGTAAAATTAATCAAATTTTTAATCAACCAAAGATAGTGGTTCTAGGTTAGAAGACATGTTCTAATGTCTATAAACATAGCAGCTGTCGTTTTTTGTGTTGCAACACATTTTGCGGGTAGTCGATATCCCACATGTGTAAGTATATGGGAACGTTCTCCACGTACCTCTGGGTTTATCGAACGACGTTCCACATATGAAAAGTATATGGGGATGCTTCCTATAGTACAAGCTCACATTAGACAGTGCTAACACATATTGCACCTCCACGTACCTCAGGTATATTTTTGAGGACCCCTTTTAGGTTGCATACCATCCATAAGTAACTGAGTCAACCGCTTTTTCATCTGCGATATACCGAACACAGCGTTCGGGGAGACTACCTACATGTATTGGAAATGGTATTCTGCAATTCACAGTGGCTTAGTAATCCTTGATACCTAGTTACCCTCTCTTTTTTTTTACTTATTTGATTTAATAAAATTGGAATACACTTTTAATCAAATTCATCGTGGTTGATTACCGAGGCATTCATGTAGAATGCAAGGTTTACCTCCTGATTATACACCTGGCCAATTGGAGAAGATCAAGGCAAAAAGTTCAAAATGGATGGGATCTGGAACCAAAGATCAACCACACGAAGCAAACTCAACCACATGAAGTGATTCAACCACACGAAGAAGAATCAAGCTTGGTTCAAAATGGACCTTAAATTACTAAGATTGTTCACAAAGAATCTGACATTGGAAAAATTTAAGACACAAATTTAATTGAACCAAACGTTGAAGAACTTGAATCTGATATATTTGAACTCAAATCACCTTCAACTGCCATAGATCCTACTCCTGTACTGAATTCACCTCGAAGAAAAACTATAATTAATACTGGTTTACCTCCTGGTCTTATAAGTATTGAAGATATTACTGAAGAAGAGGAGGAAGAATCATCACATACACCTTTAACTATTGGTGATCCATTAACTTTTCCAAGAGTTCCTTTTGATCCTTTTCGACCAAATCCTTGGTATTTTACCTTTGATTTCAAACCAATATGTTAATATGATATCTAGTAATATAGGTAATCCTAAAGTAACCCAAACTGGCATGTATCATCTGCCAGGGGGGCAACCATTTTATCCTCCACCTAGAGGACAACCCGTTTTGGGAACACATCCTACAGTTGTAGGAAAACCTTTTGCTAGAAATTATTCAAATTTTGGTCATGTACCTCTGGTCCGTCCAAGTAAAATTGTTGTGTCTCAACCCTTGATTCGTTCTCCTTATCCAGGAATGAATACTATTTGGAACCCCTCTCACGTTCAATAGCATATTCAAGTTGCTCCACAAGTTCCTATTTAGCCTACTGGACAATCTATTCCACAAATACTTTTTCAAGGTATTCTAATGCCTGTCCAACAATCTGTCTAGGGGATTCCACAAACACCTGTTCAACATCCTGTCCAAGGAATTCCTCAAACACATATTCAGCAACATGTTTAGGGTAGTCCTCAAACACCTTCTCAGTCTACTATTCAACAACTGGTTCCAAGTACACCTCAAACACCTATCCCAACTATAACACAAATGATAGTCTAAGTTATGCCTCAAATACTGGTTCAATAACCTACACAGGTTATCCCTTAGGCATATGCTTATCAAACTGGTCCTACTTTCCATTCTACAACACAGATTCCTATCGAACAACCTAGTATAGGAATGATTCAAACATTGTATCAAGATCAAGTTGTTCAAGGCCATCCTTTTCAAAGTCAATTTTTTCAAGGTCAACCTTTGCAAAGTCAACCTTTACAGGGGAAATACTACTTGGGTCAAATGGTACAGGGTCAAACATATTAGAATCGACCTTTTCAAAGTCAACCATATCCTGGTCATACTTTTCAAATTCCATCCCAACCGCAACCTGGTATATCTCACCCTGGTTACCCTAGAGGAATGAAAATACCAACTACTCAAGCTATTCCAGGATATCTAGGGTATCCTCCTCTAGGAGTTGGACTTAATCCTTAGGGTTATCAATATCCAAAACAAGACTTCAACCATCAGTTACCATTCACCGCAACTTTAGATTTTCCAGATTTATTACGGCTTATGAATTATCCTATCTATTGTTATCCATTTTGGTCGGCAATTCCTACTAAATTTCCAAGTGATATACCAAAATTTGAAGGTAAATCAGGAGAGGACCCATCAAATAATGTCATGACATATCATTTATGGTGTGCTTTGAATTCATTTATTGATGATTCTATCAGATTGTGCCTTTTCCAACGCACTTTAATAGGTGCAGCAAAAAAATGGTACATAGAATTTTGCGTGCCTCATTCCATAACTTCAATTCCTTATCAATAGTGTCTTTTACGCATTTTCAATTACCCATTCTATACGACACTGGTACCGAACTTTTTACTTCATTAAAAAAATCTATCTCTACTCACATTTCAGATCACATACATGAATGGAGACGTAGACTTCATTTAGTCAAATTTTATATTCCAAACCAAATATTGGTCAAATGGTTTACTAAGTCTTTACTTATCGATATTACCGAGGATGTTATTAAAGGAGGTGTTGTAACGGTAGAGTAGGTAATTTCTCGTGCCCAATTGCTAGACCTTGTCTATACACAATCTAGCACTTTGTATAAAAATATCCCAAATTTACCTCACCTAGCAAACTCAGAACAATCAGATTCAGCTCTTACAGGATTTCACACTGTTGATGGTGTAATTGGTCTGTCAGCCAAAAGTCAAAGAGTAAATCATGTAAGAATAATTCTAACAATACTCAAACTTTGGCTATACAATATTCACCCACTGAAAATGTTTCTCCCGAATTACCTCTGAAATTAATGCAGTAGAATCATCTACTAAAAAAGATAAACAACCCAGAAGTAAGAAAAAGGGGAAGGTAAAACAAAGAAACCAACCAAAAATGAACCTTCTGACGAGAAAAAGAAACCTCGTTATCCTTTTTTGGATCTGTAATGAAGAACGTTATACAAAAGAATGACTACATCGTGTAGAGGTTAGTAAATTTATAAAAGGTTCTCCCACACCTGCTATTTTGAAGGATCCATTCCCTTCTCAAGACAGTAAAATGGTTTCACATAATCCATCCTCTTCATCCACATTGGTAGATATCATGATGATGTCTTCACAAGTTTCAGTAGCAATAAGATCTAAAGATTATGGTTCTAAAGGTCCTATAGCAAACGGAAATGATGCCAGTCAATCTATTCAACCTTCCACATCAACTCCATCTCCTTCTAAACCTTTACAAATTGAGAAACCAAATCCTGATATGGTAGTTCGTATGCCTCTTAAAGGTGTTGTTCGAAAGTTATCTTTTAACCCACATGCCAAAGTGGCTCAGAACTACTACATTTTTGAAGTGCTACAAACATGTCCAGCACAACGGAAATTACTATTATCATCAATTAGATCAATTGATCCTAAGGACTCTAATATTATAGTTTTTTATCTTGAAAGTCATATACCTAGGCTCCCACATCAATTGGAATTTGAAATACCAGTTTTTGTCAAAACAAAACGAGTCTTTCATACAATAATTGACAAAGGAGCCTCTATGTGTATTATGTCTTTTGCTTGTTGGAAAGCTTTGGTTTTCCAACTCTCAATCAATCTCCTACCACTCTAAAAGCCTTTGATGGAAGAGGTTTTCATCCTTATAGGATTTTTAATGATCTTCCAGTAGATTTAGAAGGTAAAATGGTTGCAATCAAGGTAGAATTCATTGATGCCCAACTCAATTACAATATGTTACTGGGTCAAAGTTGGACCTATGCTATGTCTACAGCGGTCTCATCACTTTTCCAAATGATATAATTTCCTCTCCAAGGAAGGATAGTGAAAGTAGACTAGTTATCTTATCATACTTCTAACCCTAAATCTACAGGTAGTATACCATTTTGTGGGGAAAAGAGCTACTCCTTATGAAGAAATTGGTGTCAGTGTGTTAAAGGTTTCATCATTTATGGGAAATTTTACACTCCCTCCACCCAACTTTTCTTCTAATGTTGCCCAAGTCAATATGATCTCATCAAGCACTGTAGAATCTTACGATCCTTGGATTGTGCCTTCAAAATCTTAATTGACCACATATGGTAACGACATGCCTCTAAGCCCGTTCAAATTAGCTTATTAGGCAGTTCAAACATTTTCCAACCCAATACCCTTTGAAACTGATCGAGTGAACGTGATCATTGATGATTATTCTCAATTATCTTGGCTAGAGCCAATATCATTTCCTGATCCTTTCGATATTATGTTTCCAACGGATGAGAGTATCATGGAAATTATGACTTTGGATGAAATGCCTTGGGACGATTATCATCATCGTTCATCTTTTCTTCCCAACCTTGAAAAAATCGAGAATGATTTTTCTACCATATTTTCACCTGAGATTGTAGATAATCCTGAATGCCCTATATCGATTATTGAATTTGAATTTGAAAAGAAATTAGGAAATATATCTACAACTATTCCAATTAATATCTCATTCAAATCCGAAATTATTGAGAACATTCACATAGGTGCTTTATGTTCACTTGAAGAAATTCAAACTTATAAAGCCCTATTTCAAGAACTTCGTGACATTTTTGCCTGGTCTTATGAGGAAATGTCAGGAATTGACCCAAGCATTGTTGTTCACAAAATTAAGGCTTACCTAGATGCTAAACCTATCAGACAAAGATTATGTCCAGTGCATCCTTGAAAGATTATTGTTATCAAAGATGAGGTTGAAAAACTTCTCAAAGAAAGCTTTATCTATCTTGTTCCCATCACTGATTGGGTTTCCAATATTGTTCTTTTCAACAAAAATCAAGGAACCATTAGACTATGTGTCGATTATAGGGACATTAATAAGGCTTGTCCAAAAGACAATTATCCTACCCCCTATATCGATCAAATAATTGACGGTTGTGTCGGTAATGAAATATTTTCCTTCATGGATAGATTTTCTGGGTACAAAGAAATCAACATACTCCCTGTCAATTAGCATAAAACTGCGTTCATTAGTCCATGGGGAACTTTTGCTTATAAAAAACTCCCATTTGGACTTAAGAATGTTGGCGCCACCTTTCAACAGGCCATCTCTTACATTTTTCACGATATCAAGCATATTGTACAACCCTATTTGGATGATCTACCAACTCATTCATTGAAAGGGGAATATCATCTAATGCATTTGAGATCTATCTTTATCAGATGTCGACATTACAATGTACGCTTGAATCCTCACAAATGTGTTTTTTGTGTACAATCTGGTCAATTACTAGGATTTTTTGTATCAAAAGAAGGCATTTGCATCGATCCACTTAAGGTAAAGGTTATTCTGAATTTACCTCCTCCTTCCAATTTGTGCCAACTCCAAAGTTTGCAAGGGAAAGCAAAATTTTTATGTCGATTCATCTCGAACTGTGCTAACTAACTAAAGGTTTTACTCGACTGTTGAAAAAGTGCATCTCATTTACATGGGATGAAGTTTCTCAAAAAGATTTTGATGCACTCAAACATGCGTTAACTCATACACCATTGTTACATCCTCATGATTATCATCAAGATTACTTTTTTGTATTTAACTGCATCTGATGTCACCATTAGAATGGTATTAGTTCAGGAATATGAGTTGAATGATGAACATGTGATTTATTATTTAAGCAGAAATCTTACAAAAATTGAGATAAAATACGCACATGTGGAAAAACTGACCTTGGCAGTCGTAAAAATTGTCCAAATATTCCATCACTAAATTCTTTTACGTAAAACAACAGTCATTTTAGATTCCAACCCTATGGTTTGCATTCTTATGAGACAGTTGCTGGGGGAAAATATTCTAAATGGATAGTTGCCCTACAGGAATTTGATTTAGAATTCATAAAATCTAAGTCTAAGAAATCATTGGTGTTTTTTGAATTATTATGTGACTTTCCCATACTAAAACAGAAATTATGGTAGAGGATTCTCTTCCAGATGAATCATTCTTTCTTATCAATTTTTTTTTACCCTTGATATGGAGATATTATTGTGTATCTTCAAAATCAGACTTTTCAGACAAAATTATCGCGAAATGACCATCGGCGTATTTGGTACCAATCTCAACAATACACTATTGTTGGCGATACACTTTATCGTTGTGGTGCTGATTCTTTCTTTAGACGATATTTGACTCATGAAGAAGTCGAAAAATCCTTAAATGATTGTCATTCTGGAGCCTGTGGTGGTCATATGTCAGGATTTTCCACTGCCAAAAAAATCTTTCACTTTGGATACTTTTGGCCTTCCATGTTCAAAGATTGTATAATTGCAGTCCATAAATGTCACAATTTCCAAATCTATGTCGGTCCTTTTGCAAAATGGGGCATCGATTTCATTACATGTAACCCTCACTCGGTCGGGGGGTATAGGTATATTATCCTAACTGTAGATTATTTTACAAAATGGGTCAAGGCGATGCCTACATATAAGGATGATGGTGAAACCACTACTATTTTCATATTCAATCATGTGATTTCTAGGTTCGGTGTTCCACAAGCCATCGTCACAATCCATGGTAGCCATTTTCAAAATTTTATGATGACTGAACTTACTACAAAGCTACGCTTGTGTCATGATAGTTCAACTCCATATTACCTGCAAGCAAATGGCTAAGTAAAAGTCGTGAACAAAGTTTTGACTACCATGCTTAAACGGATTGTAGGAATTCATAAACGAAATTAGCATTTGATTATTTTTCATCCTTATGGGCATATCGCACCTCAGCAACAACTGCAACCACATTTACTCCCTTCCAGTTGCCTTACGGTCTGGACACAATATTACCTATTAAATGTGAAATCTCGTCATTGAAACTAGCAATCGAACTATTACCTACTACTTCTACATAGGAAGAACATTTTTTATACTTAGCACAACTAGATGAGACTCGCCGTGATGATGCATTAGCTAGTGAGACTCATAAGAAATGAGTTAAAGCGCATTTTGATCAAAATGTAAATCCTCACTCATATTCAGAAGGTGACTTAGTCTTGGTTTATGATCAAGAACGTGACAAGTTTGGTGTCGGTAAATTCGAGCCTATGTGGCATGGTCCCTATATCGTAAAACATGTATTGGAAAAAGGGGCCTATGAACTAGTTGACTATGACAGTATTCCTTAGGAAAGCACAGAAATGGACTTTACCTGAAGAAGTACTATGCTTGATTCACTTTGTGAATGCTTTGTACCTTGTTGTATCATATTGTGTCAATTTTTTACATCTTTTTCAATCTTCTTCTACTTGTCCTACTTATCTTATGATACACTTGATTTGCAGATGTCGAGGCTCCCTCAAACTTATATTGGTTATGTTGATGGTGATAATCGTAGTACTCGGAATTTGTCTTCCATAGCTTGGGATATTTATTCACCCACTGATGAGTTAGTCAATCTTCATAGAATATGCCTTGGTCGAACAACGAACAATATTGTAAAATATAGTGCAGGTATTGAGCTATTATCTAATTCCATTTCATTTGGTATTCGTTGTTAAATCGTTAGGTTAGATTCTTAACTCATAGTATTACATTTAAACGGTGTCTATTTAGTAAGAAGTTCTACAATGTTAAGGATGTTCTTGTGGGTCTGTCTGTTGGAGAGAGACTTTGATTATATTTAATACCAACACATTCCAAGACATGTAAACACATTAACTGATGCATTGGCTAATTATGTGTTAAATCGACATTTGCAACATTTGTAAAAAGAAAAACAATAGTCATTCACACATTATACAAAATAAGCTGAGAAAATAGAAGTATTTTTCATTAGTCAAAATGTTTGTAAAAATTTTGTCTTTACAAAAATTCCATCCAAGGCATATGAGGCCTCGCAGCCTTTATTATCAGAACATGTCGATATATCAAAAAACAAAATATATCACTATGACTAGAAGTTATGCACGATGATCATGGTAACAGATAATAGTAAGTGTTATTCCTCGTAAAAAACGACTGATCAGACCAGGTACTCCCACAGTATGCCTCTGATAATGAAGAGGTAATTCATCAATCCCAATATTTTATATATCTAGATTTAATATCTCTCGATTATGCTCAAGCTTAGATAAAGCTTTTGCTGCCTCATAAATTTGTGCCACAAGAGCTACCAGATGCTCGCCCACGTCTGTCAAAGCGATGCATCGCTCCTGGTCTGATAGGGCCAATATCTGCATGATTATTTTAGATGATTAGTTTTGTATGTTACAAAACAAAACAAAAAATCAAAAACAGGGAGTGGGATATTTGGATCTCCAGTGTAATCCATGCCCGCACACTGGTAATCCTCAATCATGATAATATAGTATTCCATCCATCTGAAAAAAGTAGGAGCATATCTCACAATTGGACCATCACTGCCTCCGTGGCAAGCTAGCAATGAAACCCATAGTAACATGTGAGGATCTCGAGGTCATCCCATCTCCATAGATACTTGTGGACATAAAAGAGGAACCCTCTTTATAGAAAATGAAACCACTATGGCACCATATCCAAAGTTCTTGAGTTTCCCTGTTTTTGCTCTAGTAAGTTTCCCTTTGAGGTTGGCAACAAATCATTCACAATAGTTAAAAATAGTAGGTTGAAAACACTCCAGAGAAATCTGCATTTGGGCTTTAGTAACCAAACAGAGAGCAGTATTTCCACACAATCATGCAACAGTAAATGTGATGGTCCTCAATGGAATTCTCTCAATAGTTTTAATATCAATCCTTCCATCTTTGAGTTGGGACCTAGGAAAACAATGTGTAGCTAGATAAGGTGTTGTCATTTCACCACCTCGTCTATGTGCATATAGTGAAATATCGATTCCACGGCGTGGAAGCCCAATCAAAAAATAAATGTCATCTGCATATATGGTGAGCATTTGATCTCCAATCTAAAATCATTTTTCTTGAACATTCCAAGTTCTTACCAGCCATTTCAGCAAATCTAGTTGAGCTTTCATACCCAGAATCATGAAAAAAAATTACATACCACAGTTTCTCAAAGCCTGTAATGTTATTGGGTCATTCAAAGCCTCTACATCTTGAACTTCATGTTCTCTCTATCTCCATTCCATTTTTTCAAATCAAAAGCCCAAAAATAACAATCGACAAGCATTAGAAAATAATGTGAAATGTTTTGCAAAAAAATCTTGAGCGTTTTCATCATTTTTTCAAAACCCTCGGTGCTTTGCACAACCCCCTATTAGAAACCGAGCGGATTTGCACAGTTCTTCTCAAAATAACTGCACAAATTGTGGTTTCTAATAGTGATCTCAGAGTCGATTTGTGCAATCCCAATGAGAAGGAACTGTGCACACCGTGGGTGAATTCTAAATTGACTAAGGCCCCCTAAAATAACTAAATCACCAGTGAGACTCAAAATAGAAGCTATCAAAACAAAGAGAAGGGAATGATCTCTTACCTGGAGAAAACGGTTTGTGAAATGGTCCACTTATTTGATCACAATCCGCTTCTGAAGTTTCAGGTGAAAATGCACTCTCAAAAGCTCTTAATGGTAAAAACACAAATGGTAAGAGAATTTTAACTTTTTGAAATTTTATAAGCAATTGAGGCCTCTTAAAATAATATTTTTTCCTTTGTCTTCTAAATTCATTTTTTTAATGTTTTTACTATTTTTCTGAGCAGTTACGATAATTTTTTAGTTTAAATGTGCAAGACACAAGTTTAATTACGAAAATAAATCATTTTGGCAATGAGTAAACTTTTATCACTTTTTCGAGTTCTTAAAAATTACGAAAAAGTGAAATATTGGAGTCACCTTTAAGCTCTTTTTTTACTCTCAAACATGAAAATATTGTCAAATATGCTTGTTTGTTTTGAACTCGTTAAAGAAAACGAAAAAACGTCTTCTTGATATAAGTTTACCCATTTTATGGATAGTGTGGGCTATTTACGAAAAAGGCATATTTTGACTAATCATAGTCAAAATAGTTCTCTCCTCCATTATTTTACCCTTTTCTGAGATTGAGGGACTAAATTTACGAAAAAGGACATCTTGGAGTTTACATATGTTTTTCTCCTAACTCCCTAAAACTGAAAAACATCGAGCTTAGATTTCTCCGGGCTCGTTAAAATTCTACGCTAAAATAAATGAATGAGTTTTATTTTTGTGTCTTTTTCAAACTCTTTAAATATGAAAACGACATCGAGTTACTCCTCCAATGGACTCATAAAACATAAACAGTGCAGGAATCGTCCATCATAACGAGATCGGACCACTCCTTCCTAGTGTTCGTTAAAAATACTTAGAAGGATTCATCCAAAGGATGAACTTAAAGGAAAAGCATATCTTATCCTCCTCAATCTTGCACAAAAATAAAGAGGTACTTGCCAGTAATGGTGGGGAGGAATTGGGAAGAAATGTTTGTTTTTGTATTACAAAAGGCAGTATATGACTCTTGAACATGACACTCTATCACCTTTGTGTCTGGGTTTGGAAATCCATTTGTCTCTCAATTTATCCTATGTCATTGAAAGTATTCAGTTGGTTTTGGGTCTTATTGTCGAGTCAAATGTTGCCAAGTCAAAATGTCATGTCACTGATATGTTCAAGAGAAGTCCAACCTCAGTCAAAATTATCTTGCAATTCATAGCCCTCAATCGCATTGGTCGTCCCTAAGTCAGTCTTGAATAACATCAAATTTTCTCTTCAAAACTTCACATGAGTTTCATGTCGTAGGCCCTCCTGCAATGGGTCGCTTCCTATCGACTTCAGCTCTTTATCTCGGAATTTGATCTAGAAACCTTCTTCAGTATCTTGGAGCCTGCATGACTTAATGGTAGGTTTCTCACCTTCGATGATAGGTTCTCATCATTTACCTTCAATCGAATGATTATATGAATGTTCGACTTCAAGACATCTTTTGACACTTCATAGACTGTATTGGGGTACCTTGAGAACCGTTGTCATTATTGGTGGTTTCTCTTGTGCCTATTAACGGTTCACATCATTGATCAATAATCAGGTGGTTTCTACCATGTTCAACTACGAGACATTCACCCACATGGTTAGATTCATACAACGGATCGGTAGAGATAAATACCAAGACCCTAAATCCAGTTTCATCCATCTAGGTTGCGTGGATATTAAATATTCATGATTGTAAAAATGGATCCATATTTGATGGTTGCATCCATACTGTGTCTACTGTTAACATGGATCTTTGTGTATTTCCATGTTGATTCCTTGAGATGTTTTACTCTAAGTATGGGAATGCCTACCTCAGTGATGATTATATGAATATATTGTATTGTAACTCTTAATTGATTGTTTCAGGTCCCCAATCATGGTCTCTAATCCAAACTTTGGCCTAATAAAGTGCTTCAGTTCTCAAACATATTTTTTGACTTTGCACTTTAGGGGGCAATCTGTTACACGTCATTTTGTCACCATCAGGAAAATGGCCACCAATCCGGATCTTTTGCTATTTGTTGAAGTGTTCTAAATCATTCCCCTACAATGTTAGAAGCCAAACAATCCTAAAGACGCTAAGAATTTTGGATTATGTGGTCCAAAAGCCCACTTTTTAGCATTTGCGCATTTCCCTAGCCAGATTCTGCACATACGCAGATCTTACCATTATGGCCAGCACAAATTTGTGCTTTGTCTTCCACTATGAACTGCACACATGACTTAATGTAAGTAAAAATAAAAGGTGATTTCTAGAAACTTTGTTGGGGGGATATTTACCAACGAAAAGCTTCGAGCTTACACTTACTTGGGCCTTATCTCTCTGTTCGTGAGACCCAATTCCCTCTCTTTGTGGAACCCTAATCCCTCCATTTGAGGATCTCAAACTTCTTCCTCTTGGCCTATAAATTCAACATAGATCAGAGGGTTAAAGAGGATTGTTGAATGTAAACTTATGTTGTTGGAATAGGGCTAGAAGGCTTGTCACCTAGGAGAGGATTGGAGACTATTGGGAAGAGCCTTGCAACATCAAGGTTGAGCTTGTATTTATCTTTCTTGTTCATATTTGATACAAAAGAGTGTTTCTTTCCCACTATATTTGTTCAATGGAGCTGATGAATTGTGTGTTTACTTCATTTTTCGATTGATAATGATATTAGGTACTAGTTTCCTTGATCACTAGTATGGATTTATTGAGTCATTTATCTATCATATTCCTTTTATCTTTTGTTGTTATTATGTTTGTAGGTATGGATTATGAGCATTGAGGAGTTGCATCAAGCTATAGCAAGGATCTTCATCCGGGATTTACTAGTTTGTCTGTTTGTTACTAGATTCAACCATTGAATCTAGGGAGGTCGCTCTTTTTTGCAAGAGCGATTTGTCTGCCATAACATTTGAGCATGCCAAATAGTATGCAAAATATATGACCCTGAGAAGTTTATGTACAATTTAACCCCAATGGGGCCTAAAAACCTTTTGGAACTTCATCTTCTAGGGTTATGTTTTAGGATCTCTAGGGTTATTGCTTTATGTTAAAAGGTCATTCTCTCGACTTCTTGTAATATATTTTACCAATGCCCATAGCCAACATCTCTTTCCATCTAGATATAGGTACCACCATTCTAGCTAGTTGGTGTTCTACAATATTATGTATTTCATTTATTAATAGAAGTTGGGTATTCACCACATTATTGTAATACCTATTATATTTCTCTATGCGTATGATCCATATTTCTTACATTCATTTCATTCTTTGTATTCCTTATATCAGTGGAATTAGAGGAATATGCTCCTTGTTGTTTCTCAATGCATGTCCCCGATGAGGTCAAGGTACAGAGAGTTGGGTCTTGAGCTAGTTTCACTTGGGAATGGTTGCTCTAACAAATCCAATTGGCCTCCCGTAGTTGAAGAAAAGAGAGATGATGGAGCAAGAGATCCTATCAAGTTATTTCTCAAGGAAGCATTTATGCGACAGAGGAATGGAATGATGGACAATTTCGCTTAGATCCTATGATGGCTACCAACAATGGTTGAAGCATCTTCAACAAGCAGCAATTTTGGAGGTGTGAAACCCTTCAAGGTACATTTTAACTTTGATATCCCCTTATTTGAAGCCAAAATAGATGCATATGCCTTAGATAAATGGTTAAATCTGTTAGGGTTGTTACTGTATCCAAAAAAATTCTAATTATGAGAAAATCACTTTCATGTTACTAAAATTCATTCCTCGTGTCAAACATTGGTGAGAATGTTAATGGAAGGGACACAACGAAGATGAGTCGGCAATACTAACATCACAGAAGGAAAGATCATGGATCATCATAGTTCACAATTCACATCAAAGAAGATGAGTCTAACATCACTGAAAAAAATATCTTAGATAATTATAGTTCACAATTCACATCAAATAAGATCGCTCTGATACCAAAATGATCCTAGATCTTTCCTTCAAGGGTGTTAGCTAGAATTGCTTAAAGAGCATGAAAATACCATTAATGCAACATCCATGAAGAAACAACAAAAAAAGAAGACAACATAGACAATGCACCAAGATTTGTTAACGAAGTTCACTCACAATGTGTGAGCTATGTCTCTGAGCCCAACTTCAAAGTGGAGAAACCTTTTTATTATCTCAACAAAATACATGGCAATACCTCACATTCAATTTTGACTACACTAATGGATTTGTCTTGAATTTTCTTGAAAAATGACTATAAAATTCATATGGTTTTATCACTTTCACCTATGAACCCCTCAAAGAATCTTCATGATGCCACAACAGTTCAGAATATTGTAGGAATATTCCCCTAGAATATTCCCTATAGTATACCCAAAATATACTAAATAATATTCTCTTTTGTTATGTATCCAGCACAAAAATAGCATAGAACATAAAAAAAGATAGATCAATGACTAAATAATAATCCACTTCAAGGGGGGAACGTCCCTTTAGATCACATAAATGAACAATTCTTGGATGATTCAAATGAAAAGACCTCCTTGGTATATATAGGAGTCTAAAGGGCAAAAATATGATTAGGGCCTATATAACAATAATAATGTAAGGGCTCAACAATAACAATAGTAGGCTTTTATGGGGCACAACAATAACAATATGGGGACTACACAAGTATTATAGGGACCTAACATGCCCCTCTCCTTTAAGAAAGTGTTATCCTCAACACTTAGAGTAGTTTTGGATGCTTCTATATGAAAGACTCATCCTCCCATGTCAAATCTTTGGCGTTTAAGTTCTTCCACGTAATGAGATACTTTGAAATTGATGGATTTTGTAGCTATTGGATTCTTAATTCTATTATTGCTTTAGGCACCAATAAGATTTTTCCTTCTTCTTCAAGTTCTGGAAATATATTTTGAACTGGGAGCTTTTCACCTATAACCTTCTTTAAGCATGAAACATGGAAAATTGGGTGTTCTCTCGAAGATGCAGAGAGATCCAATTTGTATTCCATACTATCTATTGTTTCCCAGGAGATAATTCTTGGTTGTGGGGGAACCAGTGCTCAGTGCATCTAAAAGTTTATGAAAGTTTTTAAAAACTGTGGCTAGAGGGATAGGCCATGAGAGAAGCAATGAATTATCTAATTCAAAAACTTATCCTTCAAAACAGAAATGGCCAGAAACACTGAGGATTGCAGGGTCTTTGAGCTAAAAAATGGTTTAGAAGACAAATAAAGGAGGACAAGGTTTAAACTCAATCAATTAAGATTCTAAATTCAAACCTTTGTAGAAATAACTACGGGTAGACTAAGATATTGTGAGTGAATTTATGGAACATGGAGTGCTATTTAAGGGTCTCAAATTTAAATTACATGAGTGCTAGCAAGTAAATTCATGAAGTATTAGATTAAAACAACATGTTGCATCATACACCCTTCCAAAAGAGGCAAAAAACGGAAATGAAATACTACATACAAGATAAAATAATAGTTGCAACCATTCCCAATGTTGGAATCACAACTGGTTCCTATTGTTGAGTTTTTGAGAGATTTTTCATTACATAGCTTTGTAACTAGCCAAACTCTGAACCCCCTCAATGTCACTGTTTTTGGACTTTTATTCTTTCCCTAGGCTAATTGTCAAAGAATTGGTTACAAAACTAGTTTATAGACAATTACATAATTGTCTCCTTCCACAAGTTGTAATTTTTCTTTTTCTATACACAGGGCTTATGTTAGGTTTTGGATGTAGGTTTTAACCCTATACAGCAATTACCTACAAATAAATTCTTAAAACAGAAAATACACAATGGCAAGAACATAAAAGAAATACACAGAGATTTTCCCCTAGATCCCAAAACCAAGACTACCGGATTGATTTTTAATTATTTTCCTTTCAATGTTACAATACATATATACATGTCGAAGCATTCATAAACCCCAATCCATTAACTCTGGATTAGAACATAATCGTAGTTTCCTTGACTAGATCTACGAAATACCATGGGTACAAAACCATCATGCTCAAAACCGTGTGCAAAACCCATGCACAAAACTATGCGTAGGTCCGCCTACCATCTCTGGGTTTGCCCTCCATCCTTGGGTTCGCCCCCTATTGCACCAGATGCAAGGAACAAGGAGAGCTAATGCCCCCCACGCGTGCGACTAGCCATGGAAAGAATATAACACATACCCAACATTGAAATGTTTTTATAATTTTAATATATATATAATATATTTACGTTCCAAAAAATAAACTCCTGTGTAAATAAGCCTTGTATAATACATGTCAAAACATATTCCTAAGTTTGAGCCATATAGAATGAGACATGCGCGGGCCCCTCAAGATACCAGTCATGATATGTTGTAGTTATGGTAGATGGGCGCGTTTTCGATGGCAGTTGGATGATGCATTTGCTTCAGCCTTTTTCATGTGCTAATGTTAACAAAGCCATGTATGGTTTTTTGAAACCAAAAATTGCCCTAGGGACCACCTCTGATGGTTTGTGGAAATATGGAGAGGCAGTGTCGGGACAAATTTTGACTGTAGATCACTTTGATGATATTTTGAAAAATCATTCCTCGACATCATACAAGTGGTTGAATTTCGTTGAGCCAAGAGCTATCAGATACCGTCAGATCTGGCATATGGAATGTTCTAACCGTGTTCAGTAGTTGTGAGAGATATAATCTTGTTCTTGTCATTGACCAGTGCTCTGCATATGTCAACCTTTCAAATTTTCTTTATGTTCCATTTGGGCATGCATTGTCCCTATATAGTAATAAACATTATGATCATTTTCTCCCCAATATTTGGACCTCATGTTCCAAAAGCTCAAGTAAATTGGGAATTAAACATGTTGATAATTTCCATTGTTTTTCATTCAAATAAATTGCGCCAGCCTTGGATATACTTTTCACCCATATAAAACAAGATTCTATATTGAAGAATTTGCGCTACTTAATGTGATAACGTATACCCAATCTCTTTGGTTCCAATAGATATTCCTCACTTTTCTCCAGGATGCACTTGGGCTACAAAGCACTGATGTAACCTTACATGTCTGCAAATTCGTCTTATAAATCTCTCAGGATTTCCATCTCAAAGATGACTAGAGGAATTCCATGGTATTAACAGCTTCCAAGACAATGCATGCTTCTACTAAGGGCGGTGTTTGTTGCAATCAAAAAGTGCAAGGCGAACTCCACGCCTCGTCAATTTTTTCCACTTATTTCATGTGGTAAAAATGAGTTGAAGATCGAATGTTGGCCTGATCTATCTATTGAGCATACCGTTGAACAATGTGCAGGAGGAGATAACATAAAACAATCATTGATTTTAGATGATTGGATATCACTATTTGGGGAACCTCAATAGTGATTTGATATGGGAAGATGTGAGCCCTCTGATACAACCTCCAGCATTCAGTTTAGACACATAAATGATGATAAGGTGGCCCACTACACGTTGGAGATGAAGAGTTAACTGAAACTCATGTAAATGATCGCTCACTTCTTTCCATTTTAAAGGTTGTTGGCAACATATATTAACAACAACAATCTTATTACGACTTCATGTTCCAAATGTTATAGATGAGAGTCCCCATCAGCATGTGTCTATTGAATTAAAATTGAACAAACCATGTCAGGCGCTAGTGTAATACACTAAGCTGCCTCACTGTAATTTTCAAAACTTGCAACCGAAATTCCAGTGCGTTTCAATATGCTCTTTCTCTCTCTTCCTGACCATGATACAGAAAGTGTTGAATGAATTTCCTTTCGATGAAATTTACTGCGAGCTCAAACCCTCTCTTTGTCCTTCCAAATCACAGTTGTTGATGGCTAAGCCCTCCTATGGAGGCGATGGGTGGATTGTGACTTTCTAAGTAATTTTGTAGCTCCAGAAACATCTTAAATATTATGTTATTGAGGGAAATCACTTATTTGGTAGAACCAATGGGTGTTCCCCAGGTGAAAAATCCTTGACACCTCCAGCTTTCTCTTCATTGTATATATCTTGCCACTGCTGGTCTAAATAGAATTTCGATCCATTCTAAAGGTTCCACGATAGAGAGACAATTCTCAAGCGTTATTATAATTAGGATTTTGTAGATGCAACCTTGACATGTGATCTGTTGCTTTATGAAGCGCTCACTGCTTTTATTGTGAAAATATGGGTCAATCATAATCTGTACTAGTCACTGCAGATCATCCTCCTCGGGACTATTATATGGTTTCATCTACATGGTTCACCACTCCTATGCTAACAGACATTGCTCTCCTTCGCTATAGGAATTCACAGAAGCCTGGTTCTGGTTCGCTTCTTATATAGCTGCCATGGAGGATATGCTTTTCTGACTACATGACTTCTTAAGGCAGTGATTACGCCCTCACCATAGGGTGAGAAATAGTTTTATCATAACACCTTCATGTCTTCCTTTGATTTTGAAATTATATCAAGCGTGAAACTTTTCTCTGCAAATTTGGTTTTGTGTTGGTGTTTACTTTTAATATCTTTGACATTTTAGTTGTGCAAGATTGAGCTACAACATATTTTCTCCTACCAGGAAAGTGCTTTTCCTGTAAAGCACTGAGAACTGCAGGCCAATAGCCTTTATTGTGCATGGAGTCAAAATTCTTTGAACCCTATAATTGTAAAAGTTGAAAATTTATCTAAATTTTTTGTATACTGAAGCTTTATTCTTCCTTCTGTCAATGGAAACAAAACTTCTGAAAACTAAAAACTAAATGCTCAACACATGAGCTTATTTATATAGTGTCTACTTATAAACATGGTTGATTTCAATCAAGTGTAATTCACCTTCCAATGGTACCACGAAAACATTTGAGTGCTAAACCTAATGTCTTTGTGCTTTTGAAGTTTAGAAATTAAAATAGGCATTATAAACATGGTTGATTTCAATCAAGTGTAATTCACCTTCCAATGGTACCACGAAAACATTTGAGTGCTAACCTAATGTCTTTGTGCTTTTGAAGTTTAGAAATTAAAATAGGCATGCACCATATAAAATCTTCAGACAAAAAATTTGATACATATCCCATAACTGATATCTATTGTTAACCAAAGAAAGATACCACGTAGTCAACTACAGGATCAAAAAATTGATGAGAAAATTTTGTAGTTGCCTCCTTTCCTTGACATGAATCTTTTTGCATAGGGCAACTATAGTGAATTCTTGGCTCTTCAACTTTGGGCTCTCGTTGAGTGGATTGTTGCAAGTAATCTTCTTCAAATTTTCCCGTAAGAAAATCTTCTTGAAAATATGAAACAAAATCATCCTCCTCTAAACTATATGCATCATAATTTGTAAAATCTTCTAAATAACCAAAACCCTCATCTGAAAGATAAGAATCATAAATTGGAGCACCAGTAAAATGTACAAAACATGACCTTCGAGGGTTAGTCTACAACTCGATAATATCTTTTTTTTCTTGAGTAAACTTGTCAAAAGAGAATGTGCGAATTGCTATCTTAAAACCCAAAAAAGAACACCCAAAGTGAAGCAGATAGGTGAATATATACAGCTAAATAATGATTCTTCTCTCCCTCAAGAATCAGTTCAATTTTTTATGAAACCCAGGGAAACAATTTCTAATATGTTCCCTAGCAACGACGCCAATTTGATGTTGTTTCCCCGAAGACGGTTCCTCAATAAGGGGGAACCAATGCCTGATACATCTAAAGGTTGATGAAAGTTTTTAAAATTTGTGGCCGGAGGGACATGAAATAAGAGCAGCAATGAATTATCTAATTCAAAAATTTATCCTTTGAAACCGGAATGGTTAGAAACATTGAGGGTTGTGGGGTATTTGAGCTAAAGAAATGGTTTAGAAGACAAATAAAGGAGGACAGGGTTTAAACTCGGGAAATTAAGAATCTAAATTCAAACTTTTGCAAAAAGAATTGCGCGAAGACCGAGATATTGTGAGTGAATTTATGGAACATGGAGTGCTCTTTAAGGGTCTCAAATTTAAACTACACAAGTACTAGAAAGTAAATTCATGAAATATTAGATTAAGACAACCTGCTGCATCATACACCATTCCAAAAGAGGCAAAAAAATAGAAAAGAAATACAAATACTACATACAAGAGAAAATAATAGCTACAACCATTCCCGATGCTAGAATCAAAGTGGATTCCTATTATTGAGATTTTGAGAGATTTCTTCGTTACATAGCTTCGTGACTAGCCAAACTATGATCCCACTCAATATCATTGTTTTGGGAATTTTATTCTTTCCCTAGGCTAACTGTGCAAGAATTTGTTACAAAACTATTTTATAGACAGTTACATAATTGTCTCCTTCCACAAGTGGTAATTTTTCTTTTTTAATACACGAGGCTTATTTTATTTTTGGAATGTTTTTATAATTTTAATATTATATATATAATATTAACTTATATTTTTTATGCTCCAAAACAATAAACTCTTCTTTAAATAACGCCCTATATAATACATGTCAAAAACGTATTCCTAAGTTTGAGCCATACAGAATGAGACATGTGCTGGTCCTTCAAGCTACTAGTCATATGGTATGTTGTAGCCGTGGTGGATGGGCGTGGTTTTCTATGGAAGTTGGATGATGTGTTAGCTTCAACCTTTGTCATGTGCCAATGTTAACAAAGCCATGTATGGCTTTTGGAAACCAAAAATTGTCCTCGAGACCACCTCTAATGGTTTGTGGAAATATGGAGAGGCGGTGTCGGGACAAAATCTGGTAGCAGATCGCTTGGATGATTGTTTTGAAAAATTGTTCGTTGACATCACACAAGTGATTGAATTCCGTTAAGCCATGAATTTCGTTGAGACATTTCTCGGGTGTTATTATATTATAATTAGGATTTTGTAGATGTAACCTTGGCATGTGATCCATTGCTTTATGAAGTGCTCACTGCTTTAATTGTGAAAATATGGGTCAATCCTACTATGTACTGGTCATTGTAGATCAACCTCCTCGGGACTAATATATGGTCGCATCTACATGGTTCACCACTCCAATGCTAACCGACATTGCTCTCCTCCGCTATAAAAATTCACAGAAGTATGGTTCTTGTCCACTTCCGGTAGAATTTCCATGGAAGATATGCTTTTCGGACTACAGGAGTTCTGAAGGTAGTGATCATGCCCTCACCCGAGGGAGAGATAGTTTTATCATGACACTTTCATGTATTTCTTTGATTTTGAAAATATGCCAAGCTTGAACATTTTCTCTATGAATTTGGTTTTGTGTTGGAGTTTATTTTTAAGATATTTGACATTTTAGTTGTGCAAGATTGAGCTACAATAGTACCAATCTTTAGCAACACCTTGTAAGGGCCATAATACTTGGGTGATTATTAATTATCCTTCTTAGCTTGCTTGAGGGACATTTGTTTGTATGGTTGTAGCCATAAAAATACCCAATTTCCCACATCAAAAGTTCTTTCACTGCGATGTTGATATGTATTTTGTTTCATTTGATTTTGCGTTAGATTCAAGTTATCCTTTAAGAGTTGGAGAACTTGTTGTTGATTCTCGATGATTTTCCATTGCTTGAACCTTAGAATTCTCTCTTAAAGACGTGTGATGGACGTGGATGATATCCGTAAAGCGCCATAAATGGGGTGCTTTTTCTTGCAGTATGGAAGGAAATGTTATACCACCATTCTACCAAAGGTAACCACTTGACTCATTATGTTTGTTTATCAGATACAAAGCAACGAAAATATTATTCCAAACATTTGTTCACTATCTCAGTTTTCCCATCAGATTGAGGATGATAAGATGAGTTATGAGTTGATTGAGTACGAAGAAAAGAAAATAATTTTGTCCAAAAAATTCTAGTGAAAATGGGATCTCCATCACTTACAATAATCTTTGGGTTTCCATGTATCTTTTGAGTTATTTCCACAAGTGCAGTAGTGACGGTATTGGCTTTGAAAGGATGAGATAGTGCACAAAGGTGTGCATACTTGGTAAGTATATCAACTACCACCATGATGACACTCTTTCATTTGAACTTGGGTAAACCTGTGATAAAATCCATTGAAACCTCCTCCCAACACTGACTTGAAATGACTAATGGTTGTAAAAGACCTTGGATCTTAATTGTCTCAACTTTATTTTGTTGGAAAACTAAGCATTCTACCACAAACTTTTGAATATAAGATTTAATGCCATCCCAAAAAAAATCCTTCTTAACCCTGTGGTAAGTTTTCAAAAATCCTTAGTGCCATCCTATAGGGGATGTGTGAAATTCCAAAAGAACCTTTTATTTAAGTTGGGATCTCTTATATAGATATAACGATTTTTGTACCATAGTGAATCATTTTTCCAGATAAATGTATCAAATGCACTAGAATCTTGCTGCAACTTTTGAATGAGTGTCCACACCTCTTCCTTATTCTTCCATTCATCCCTTGCTTTGGTTATCCAGTTGGGTTGGATAATAGAAATGGAACAGAGAAATGATTCCACATCCTCATCCCTTCTTAATACTGCTTCTACAAAAACATTGTGCTTCCCTTTTTTGTAGATGATTTCAAAGTCATAACCCAACATCTTTGTGACCCGTTTTTGCTGCTCTCTAAAGATAATCTTTGTTCCAAGAATTATTTAAGGCTATCATGATTTTTTTTATCTTGAAGTGTCTTCCCATTAGGTAAGGGTGTCATTGCTTCAGGGCATGTAGTATTGACAACATTTCCTTCTCATAAATAGGTTTGTGTAAATACTTTCCCTTGATTGGACGACTTTCAAAAACAACGGGTCTTCCTTATTGCATTAAAACAACGTTAATGTCATTTCCTAAGGCATCACATTCCACAATAAAGGCTTTTGTGAAGTCTGGTTTAGCCAAGACCGAAGCTTAGAACATTGCCTCTTTAAGATCTTCAAAGGCCTTAGTTGCTTCTAGAGTCCAAAAAATGCATCTTTCATCAGTAATGTTGTTACTGGTGCTATTATTTTCCGATAATTCTTAACAAACTTGTAATAATACGTTGTCAACCCAAGAAATCCTCAAAGATACCTTAAGGTTGTGGGGAATTTTCATTCCTTTATGGCTTTAATTTTTTAGGGCCTACCTTAACACCTTCATGAGATACAATATGACCCCAAATATTCCACTTCATGTACCCCAAAGAAACATTTAGAGGGTTTTGCATACCATTGTTTCTCCTCCAATAGTTTGAGCACCCTTCCAGCATGTTGAACATGATATTTCCAAGACTTGTTGTAGGTTAGTATATCATCAAAAAATACTAACACAATTTTTCTAAGGAAGGGTTTGAAAGTGGAATTCGTCAAAACTTGAAATGTGAAAGGTGCATTAGTAAGGCCAAAAGGCATGACCAAAAATTCATAATGACCTTCATGAGTTTTGAATGTTATTTTCAAAATGTCTTCTATCTTCATTCTAATATGATGATATCTTGAATGAATATTCGGCTTGGTGAAGTAAATTTATCCTCGTAGTTCATCCAACAATTCATCAATGACAGGAATGGGAAATTTATCATTAACAGTGAGCTTATTGAACTCTTTATAATCTGGACACATATGCCATGGTCCATCCTTCATGTGCACCAATACTACTGGAGAAGAGAAATAACTTTGGCTAGATTGAATTATACTTGTCTCTAGCATTTCTGCAACCATACATTCAATTTCACACTTCTGGGAATAGGGATATTTGTAAGGTCTGATGTTTGGAGGAACACTTCCTGGAATCAAGTGAATAACATGATTATGATAGCGAATAGGTGGGAGACCTTTGGGATTCTCAAATACCTTGGAATGATTGTCAACGACCCTTTGGAGATATGGAGAAATGGATGAATTAGATGTTTGAACATCTAGTGAACATAATTGTTCAATTGCCCCTCGTTATTCCTTCTTCAAAAGCTTTTTCATGCCATTAGATATGATTATATTCATAGGTTTCCCTTCGATGCCCCTTATTTCAATTTCCTTTCCTTCCCATAAAATTTTCAAGAAAAGTTCTTGAAAATTAAAAACAATTGTCCCTAAAGATTATAACCATTACACTCCTAATACCACATCAGCACCACCCATTAGAATGGAAAGAATTGTACTATTCAATACATATTCCCCATGGTTAGAATTATATTGTGGCACTTCCTTGAGCAATTTATCGTTCCTTCATTTGCAACCATCACTTGACACTCTAGTGCTAGATATAGAAATAAATTCAAATCCTTGGATATTTTATAATGAATAAAATTATGGGTACTATCTTAATCAATCATTACTATTACCTTTTTATTATCCATATATCATTCTATATTGAGAGTGTGAGGAGTGGTAATTCTCGCCAATGCATTGCGAGATATAGTCAGATTCATTTATTCATTTTCAACCCCTAGGCTTGGTTCCTAGCGTATATCTTCCTCTTTCGATGTTTCTTGTTCCATTTATTTCTCCTCTTCACAATTTATGTAAAATAATTTATTCTGGGCACACTTATGACATTTAGAGTATTTTCTATCACAACTGTAACAAATCCATTTTGCTCTTTTTTCATCTATGTGGTGTCAACCTTGTAGGTTGTGGGAGGTTAGGAGTGGCAACACTTCCATCTTTATAGTTGTGAGTGGTTGACCTCCTTGTTGCCACAATTTTGATTTCAAATTTTCTTGCCACCCTGAATGAATTCTCCAATGACTTAGGTTCCCAAAGGCAAGCCTTGTGTGGGATGTTATCCTTTAAATTTCCTATGAAGACAACAATCAGATGCTCCTTGAATATCAATTACCTTGATATTCAATATTTGGAATTCATAAATGTGCTCCCCAACTGAACCCTTTTGTTTTAGATTTATCAATTGTCAGACTAGGAGGTAACTCCTCAAAACAATTCATTGTATTCATTCAGGTTGGTCTTTATTATATACATGAGGGAGAGATTGTTCATTTCATCTCCCGGTGACTTTTCATATTTTCTATTATTTATTTACATCAGTTACACTTATTCACCCAATCCTGATGATTAGGTGTCAACATTCCCCCCCTTAATCTGAAGGGATGTTGGTGAGTCCAAGCATCGTTCTGAATCTTTCAAGCTTTTCTCTTCCAAGCGTTTTGGTGAAGATGTCTGCAATTTGCTCATTAGTGGAACAATGGTGGAGATGGATTGTTTTGACCTCAACATGATGTTGAATCAAATGATATTTAGTATTGATGTGCTTCGTTCAATCATGGAACTTTGGGTTCTTGGCCAACTTTATTGCTGAGGTATTTTCAATCATGAGTGGAGTCGATTGTACTTGTTTTACCTGCAAATGTTCAAGAATTTTCCTGAGCCACACAATTTCTTTTGTTGCCTCAGCTACTACCACATATTCTGCCTCTGTGGTGGAATCTACTGGAACTGATTGTTTGAATGATCTCCAAGAGACAGCTCCTGATCCAAGACTCATAGCATAACCTGATGTAGATACCGCAGTTTCTTTGTCTCCATCAAAGTCTGAATCATAGTATCCAATCAAGCTGAAGTCGTCCACCTGTGTATACTTGATTCCAAAGTCTTGAGTTCCCTTCAAGTACCTTAGAACTCTTTTTGCAGCAGACCAATGTCCCTCACAAGGCTTTTGCATAAACTTGGAGAGGATTCCAACAGCAAACGAAATGTCTGGTCTAGTAGTAGTTAGGTAGTTGAGACTTCCTACAAGCTGTCTATACTTTGTTGCATCCTCAAATTCTTTTCCTTCAATGGATGTGATCTTTAAGTTTTGTTCCATTGGAGTAGTAAGAGGATTTCATTCTGTCATGCCAAACCTGTTCAACAGATCTCCAATGTACTAATTTTGAGAAAGGAATATGGACTTCGAATGTTGAATTACTTCAATACCAAGATAGTAATGAACATAGCCCAAATTAGTCATTTCAAAACCTTTCCTCAATTCCTTCTTTATGGATGCAATGTAGCTTTCATTGTTCCCTGTCATCAAAATATCATCTACATATACCACAAGATACACAACTGTTTTGCCAACTTTCTTGACAAATAAAGTTGCATCATCAAGATCATAATGTTTGAAATTGAGTTTCAAAAGATGCTCAATTAGTTTTTCATACCAAGCTCCTGGTGCTTGTTTGAGGCGATACAAGGATTTCACAAGTTTGCATACTTTATGTCCTTGTCCTTTCACAACAAATCCTTCAGGCTGGGACATAAAAACATTCTCTTTTAGATCTCCATTCAAGAAAGCAGTTTTTACATCCATTTGATGGACTTTCCAACCGTTCTAAGCTGCTAGGGAAAAGAGTGTCCGGATGGTAACCCATTTTGTTGTGGGGGAAAAAGTCTCCTCATAATCGACCCCTTCCTTCTATACAAGACCTTTTGCCACAATCCTGGCTTTGTTCTTGTCAAGTGAGCCATCAGCTTTATACTTGTTCTTGTAGACCCATTTGCAGCCAATTGCTTTGGTTCCTAATGGAGGATCAACCAGCTTCAAAGTGCCATTCTTTATCAGGGCATCATACTCCTTTTGCATCGCTTCTTTCCATTCATCATGAGAAGCAGCTTCTTTGAAGGAAGTTGGTTCAAAATCTGTAGACAAATTCAATTCACAATCATAAGAAACATCCATATCAACAGGTGAATCAGAGTCATCTACATCACCTCCATTTTGTCAGTTTGAGTTTCTAGTTCCTGCCTTTCCAACCTCATCGGGATGAACATTTTCAAGTGTCTTTGTTAGCCACTTTGGGGGACCTTTCTCAGATGGTCCAGGCTGCTTCGTTGATTGAGTTGGGACTGAATCAAGATTGAGTCTCCCAATTCTATCAATCACATCACTTAAAGTATCATCCATTGTTGGAGCTTCATGCGGGGGAGAGAGTGCTTCAGAAGAAGATTCCACAGGTTGATTTAGCATAGGAATCCCCCTTCAGGATGTGGAATCTAATTATCAAATTCTTGAAATGATTTTGCATTTGCGAATCTATCCATGTGATCAAGTTGTCGCTCAACAACATTGTCAATTTTGGATGATTCAAGAAAGATTACATCTCTAGATACAACAAACTTTTTATTGACTTCATCATAGAGACGGTATGCTTTGGAGGTGTTTGAATACCCCAGGAAGATACACTTACGACTTCTTGCACCAAGTTTGTTTCTATGTACCTTTCGTATCAAGGCATAACAGGTGGAACCAAATACCTTGAGATGCTTTACCGAAGTAATGTTCCCATACCACATTTCATAGGGAGTCTTGTTTCTGATAGCATTAGATGGACATCTATTTTTTATATATACAGCACATAGAACTGCATCAGCCCAAAACATCAATTTTACATTTTTGAAAAACATCATGGAGCGCACCATATTTAAGATTGTCCTATTCATTCTTTCAGCTACACCGTTCTGTTGGGGATTATAAGGCACAGTTGTTTGATGTTTGATCCCATGTTGGCAAAGATATTTTTCAAATTAATTTGAAGTGTATTCTTTTCCATTATCAGTGTGAATAGAGCCAATATGAGATTGTGCATCATTTTCAATCCATTTATGAAAGTTCTTGAATGTTTGAAAAGCTTCAAATTTGTTCTTTAATAAATAAACCCAACACATTCTGGTGTAGTCATCAAGAAATGTCATCATATATTTGTTTCCATTTGCAGAAGGAATAGGCATTGAACCACATAAATCTGAATGAATGAGTTCAAATTTTCTATGTGCTCTTGAAAGTGAATCATGAGAATATTGTTTGCTATGCTTTCCTAGAATGCAAGCATCACATTGCTTAAGTTTCCTAGGAATTGTAGGCAAACCAGTAACACCATTTTTCTTCAACAAGTGGAGTTTGTCATAGTTCAAATGTCTAAATCTAGCATGCCATAATAAACTTGATGGAAGTGTACCTTCTTCATAATGATAATTGTATGAGAAATGTTGTGCACGAGCAGAGGTACCTTGCAGCTTGAGAAGCCTTTCGTCTTCTATTCCCTTCATGACAAGTGAGTGGTCATATGCTCTTCTCACCTCAAGCTTGCCATCAAACATATGAATGGAGTGACCTTGCTGGCGCTGGCGGATGTGGACCAAGGACAGCAAGTTTCTCTTCAGTTGTGGGAGATATAGAACATGATACAGAAGAAAGTCTGGAAGACCAGGCAATTTAAGCCTGATTGTGCCAAGCCTTGATGGCTTGAGTTTTGATTGGTCTGCAAATTATACTACTCCATCAACATTGTCAGTAAATTCTTCAAAAAAATATTTTCTATGAGTCATGTGGCAAATTTCTCCTTAATCAAGCAACCAATCATTTTTCCAAGAAGCAAGTGAAGCATTAAATAAATCTTCATTTACTCCAATATTACATTGTGCCACAACATAATGAGCGGATTCAGGTGCTTTACCTTTGTCTGTGTCATTAGTTTTACCTTTGGGTTGGTTTCTATGCTGCTCAATTTTGTCCCAAGGTAACTTGCATGTAGAGGCATCATGTGATCCATTTCTTTTGCAGCATATGCAGTGCAAATCTGACTTTTCTCCTTGAGAGTGTCTGCCCCCCCTGCCTCTGAAATATCTTCCTCTTCCTCTTCGACCATCTCTTCCTCTGGAAGAATCTTGGGCAAGATTCTTTTCTTTATGAGCAAGGCACACAGCCTCTTTAGAAGAAGATATGATTGAATGCATTGTAAAATCTGAGTGCTGTAAAAATACTTCTTCTGACAAAAAAAATGTGCTTTTGTGGAGAAAAAAAAACTTCTGCTGCTAAAAAATTGATTCTGATATATGATATATGGAGACAGAGGTATTATGTGATATTGTATCCCCTAGAACACATGCCATTGACCATCGAATGCTTCAATGTATGTGTTGTTAATGGATTTCGACCATTAAAAAAAGGACATACCAAATGACAACAATATTTGAATAGTTTCCCCAAAATTTCTAAGTCTCCACACTTTTCTTTATGATTCTCAACAAGCTGGGATTATTTCCCCTCTATACTTTTCCTAAAGCAAATTTGAAACCTTGTCTTTCATGTACCTATGACTATAGTGGTGTGGTCCCTTCTTAATATATGCCAACGCTTCATAATTTACATCTGTTCTTTATCATTTTATTTGAATCCCATGGTGTAAATAATAATGCAATTTCCTAAAGCAAATTCGAAACCTTGTCTTTCATGTACCCATCGCTCTAGCCTAGCTCAAACTCGAGCGTTAATCGACCAATTGCAGTGAAAATTGGAAGGATTTTCTTTTTTTTTTGGTGGATGCAACAAAGTTGCTGCAACAGCTTCATAATAGGCATACACGGTCCATCGTTCAACCAACCCAACAAAAATGAACAATGCACCAGGAGTTTAATGCATTCTTCAAGACTATTCAACACTGCTTCAATGCATTACTTAGAACAGCAATCGACTTTCAAAGAAATAACACACAATTTCCAGATTTTACAGGAGAAGTTTCATCACACAAAGATGAGTACGAGCCAACACACGCAGAACTCAAAATGAGGACAATAGTAGGAAAATACCAGTCCTTCTTCCTGTTGCGGCACTCTGATTTCTAAAACGCGTAGGAGGGGTGTTCTCCTTGTTGTTGCCTTCCAGAATGTCGACGACATACGACTCCAAGACCACAGTCCAGGTGCGGGCAGACTCCATGAACTCGTTCAGCATGGTCACCGAGTTGTAGTTGCGTAGCTGGTGCTCGCCTCCGAGAACGCGGAAGCTGATGGTGTGGTTAGCCGGGTCCAACTTCTCCAAGCACTCCGTACAGCAGCTTTTGGAGCACAACTTTTATCAGAAACGCTTTCAACAATATTCACTGTATGATGGGGGAGAAGATTATACTGGGCAAGTATGTGAAACACACTAGGAAAGACGAAGGATCATATGGCAAGGTTTACAAATGCACAGTGAGGGAAATTTTAGCTCTCAAGAAAACTCGTTTTGGCCAACAGCTTTTGGCTCTCTCCCTTTACGGAATCTGTGGGACGAGATGGAGCTATTCTTTCTCAGTGCTGTGGGGATGTGGAGGTTACGTGTTTTGGATATGGGCGGTTTTTTTTTTCAATGACAAATTCACAATGTTTACAGAGATCGTCTAAGGCAGAGGCGGCACCTGCTGTGACGGGAGTCTCGATTTCATCGACAAGCAATGAATGAAACCGTTTTAGAATTATGAGTCGACTGTATTCTGGGATGGGAGGTAGCGTCAGAGCTGCCAGGAAGAATCAGTAGAATAATAGTGAGAGAGATGTCAGTCTGCATAGGTAGAATAGGGAGTTACAAAGCAGAGGGAAGCCAAAAATGGCATTGGCTCTGATACCATGTCAAACCAGGAGGTAACTCCTCAAAACAATTCATTGTATTCATTCAGATTGGTCTTTATTATATACATGAGGGAGAGACTGTTCATTTCATCTCCCAGTGACTTTTCATATTTTCTATTATTTATTTACATCAGTTACACTTATTCACCCAATCCTGATGATTAGGTGTCAACATTAATTGACTAAAGAAAGTATTTCTCTTTGTATCCTCATAATGTGCTATCAATTCCTCCATAAAAATTTTCCAAGTGAAAAATGATTTATGAGAACAAAGTCATCGATACCACACAAATTGATTAGGTTCTAAATATAGATATTCAATGTGTACCATTTTGTGTGTGTTGCACATCGTGTAGATCAAACAACTAATCCATTTGTATTATCCATGTTATTGGACCCTTACCATCAAAATTCCTCATATTGAACTTTGGAATATGGTTGGTCTTCAACCCAAAGTTAGAGTCTCTAAAATCATGATTCACATTACTTTTGTTCTCATCACGAGTTTCATGGAATACCTTGTCACCACTAGGAAGCCTTTCTTGTAGAAACTTTGTCAAGCCTTCCTTTAAACCTTCCATGTCCCCTTTTATTTCATTCATCATCACTTTCAGTTCATCTTTGGTTGCTCTTTATTGCACTTGGTCTCATAATTTTGATATATCATGTTCCATTTCCTCTTCTTCATGTGTCATAATAGAGCTTTATGAGGGCTTAAGGGGAGTAGAATTTTTTTATTTAGGAAGAATTTTGGAACCAATTAATGATATATATATGCTTCACTATTCCCTTTGTGTCACTTCAAATTGATTTTTCAAACAAAATTATGCAAATTTAAAGATACATAACTTTTAAGAGCTCGATCTTGAGCTTGTTGATCTAGATGACCTTGAAATTGTTAGATATATGTGATTTTGGCCTCCCAAGATTTGAAATTTCATCCTTAGGTACCTCTCTATCACTTGTTTCTAAAAATTCAAGTAGAACTGAGATTTTATTGTTCAAGATAAAGTTATGTCCAATCTCCCGTGATGACTTGATTATGGACTAATTCAATAGAGCGAATTTGTATTGGATGCCATGTGCCACAGTTTCAACCTTCAGCCATAAAAATCCTACCTGAAAAAATACCATCCATGCAATTTCAGTTAATTTTTATGGAATTCAAATCCAATGCCAGAAGAGATATTTATGAGAATTTTCCCCGGGAGACCTGTTTGAGACTAAATTCTGAAGCATACAGAAACCCTAAATTCCTTTGACCATATCTCTGAAAGTATTGTAAACCAAGGTTTGAAATTGTAAACAGTTGTTCATCAATATTTCACCTATCTGTGGTAGCAATTTCATGGTCTTAAGCTTCACAAAAAAATAAAAATATAGTGAAATTCCACAATGACTCGTTTGAAGCAGCGAAACCCTAGGATCAAGAGCTCTAATACCAAATATTATGTATCAAAATCAAAAATAACACTGAACATAAGAAAATATAGATAAAAGACTATATATTAAGCCACTTCGAGGGGAGAACCTCCCTTTACATCACATAAATGAAGAATTTTTAAATTATTCAAATGACAAGACCTCCTTGGTATATATAGGAGTCTAAAGGGTGAAATATAATTAAGGCCTACATAACGATAATAATGTAAGGGCTCAACATTAACAATAGTGGGCTTCTATGGGAAACAACAATAACAATATGGGGGCTATACTAGTATTATATGGACCTAAGAATCCCTCGATTTCTATGTCTACTGTGCATGGTTCCCCTCTTGCCCCATGTGTTAAGATTTGATACATCCAACCCCCATTCTCTCTCCTTGGACCTAAGAATCCCTCAATTCCTATGTCTACTGTGCGTGATTCCCCTCTCGCCCTGTGTGTTAAGATTTGATACATCCAACCCCCATTCTCTCTCCTTTGTGGACTGGTCATCAGCTGAATGGGTAGGGGTATTTATAATATTAGTTGGCATATCTACCAATAGTTAGGGCATTGTCACACTAGACAGCATGTGATATTTGGTACGTTTGTTAGTTGGGGTCTCAAGTTTAAACCTGTGGACCCCAACCACTATGGTAGAGGTCGGCATTTGTTATAACTAATATATTTTTTTCATTTTGATATATATATATTAGTTATCACAAATGCCAAACGCTGCCATAGTTGGTCCACTTCTACCAAATTTGGCCATGTGCCACCAATCTATCTGTTTCCATGTGACATATCTATCGTGGGTTGGTCGGGGCCCATTGGGACACGTGTTTGTGTAGTCACCTGAGTCCTACCATGTCATTCATTTAGTATGATGTGATTGTTGGAAATACTGAGGGGGGTGAATCAATGTCTCTTTTCAGTTGTTATCTTATACCAGTTAAGATCACTTAGTAAAACTAGAACACAGGAGTACAATAAAATAATTGCTTTATTAAGAAGAATGGCTAGGACTCCAATCCTCTTTTACAAAAATTCAAGTTCCAAATTGTATAATAAAACTTGTAATTCCTTCAAAGCTCCAACCCTCTCCAACAATTCAGGCTTCAACCAGGTGTTCCACAAGGCTCCAACCTATTATGAGAACTCCAATCCTCTAGGGCTCAAACCCTCTTAATCTGCTTCAATTCTTCAAGACGATTTCAGTGCCTCGAGACTTCTAATATCTTCTTCAATAAGTCCTAAAAGATATCTTCGACAAGGTTTCAATAATGTCTCCAAAGGGTCTTCATGATCAGATTCAACGGGTTTTCCATATCAGCTTCAATAGGTTCTTTGAATTAACTTCAGTAAAGGGGCCTCCAAAAACTGCTCCAAAATTTAAATCAAAGTCAACTTTAGTAAAGTATTGAAGGTGTCTCCAAGGCTCTTCATGTTTTCACAAGTAATACTTCACATGTCTTTAATGACTGCTACAATATCAGCTCCAAATGTGTATCGGATAGGTGGTTGCTTCAGTATTCCAAGTTCTATCAAAGAGAAGGTTCAATTATTCTCCCAACAAGGCTTCAAGTAATGCTTCAATAGTTCTTCAATAGATCTTCAATGAAAATCTCTAATAAGTTTTCTTCAATAAGGGTTTCAAGTCATCACAATATGTCAACTCCAATATTGTTTTCAAGTTTTCAATAAGGTATCCAAGAAAAGTTCCATCAACGCTTTAACTCATCTCTTCGAGGACTAATTCCAATTTCCAAAAGGTTCAATGGCAATGCTCTCTTCAATAAGATACCTAAATTTATTCAAAATATTGATACACAAATATTTTTCAAGGCTCCTAGGAAATCTTCAATGTTTTCTCTAGATTGCTCACAAGTTGTCCCATGAATATTTCTATGGATTCAACCTCTTATCACAATCCAGATCTCAATATTGATCCTAGATTTGAAGTCTTTGTATTTTATATGAACCACATACAAGATTTGGATTCCTTCCACAAAAATTACACCTCATAATTTCACATAGATGTCAGAAGTATAAAGTTGCACAAACTTTGATTTATCCATAGAAATTATCCTTACAAATCTGGCCTTAACCCTTAAACAGGGGTGACGTAAAACAAATAGAGAGGAGGCTTCAAAATTTGATATTGCATAGAAATTTGTTTCAACCTTCGGTCCTATGCCACAGAGACTTCTTTGCACTTATCTCTTTCTTATATTCTGTTAGACGAGTTCTTGTACCATTCTTTGTTGGATTATCCTGTCACAAACACGAATTATGTTCTTTTTCAACCAAGGTTCTGATTGAATGGAGGAGGAGTGATGAATATATATACAAGTTTGATCTCAAATTTGAACTGACACGTCTTTATGGAGAGTCAACTTATGATTTATAATTGAGGTGACTTGGTGTTTCTGCTTTTGTACTGTTTTCTTTTTAGGTGTGAACTTTGATTTTCGATTTTCTTGAAGAACACGATTTGGTTTTGGTATTTTGTTTTAGCGCACAATTTTATTTTAGAGTTATGTTTCCATTCAAAATTGGAATAAGTTCCTTATTATCTCAATATTGGTGAATTCATGTTTGCATCGTATGTTAATTCAAATAGGCCAATGAAAAGCCTCAAATCCATATCTACAGATGATTTAAAAGACAAAGGAAGTGCATGCTCTGTTGCATGAATTGAACCCTAGGATTCATACTACAATGCATAGGGGCTTTAGAATTTTGTTTATCTTGTATAATCAAGACACATCTTGGATCCCTTCTTCCAAAATATACAGAGAGGTTACATCTTTTTGCAAGAAGCTTCAATGTATCCCTTTTCTCCTTGGGAATTGCACATAAAACATACAAACAAATGCATTTTGTTTTAGGCAAAACATCTCCTATTGACAAATTAAAAATATAGTAAAGAAACTTCATAATTTAGTGCCTTAAATTTAGGAGTCAATGTAAGTCTCGATGGTAGAATTTTTATTGTGATAAGTTAGGGCTACCAAAGACAACCAAGCAACAATCCTTCTCATAGATAGAGATTTGTTTCAACTTCTTTTACTAGGGCCATCAATGACAATAAATATGGCATCTCAACAACCTTGTCATGCCATGTGGCATCTCCGGTGGGTGACACATGGCACCCTTTTTTGGTGCCACATGACACTCTCTAGGTGGTGCCATTTGGAACCTTCTAGTGATGCCACATGGCATTTTCTAGTGCCAAAAACTTTACCGTTTACCAAAAACTTCAGGTGGGCAAAAATTTATCATACAGACTTGGATTGAGGGGTTGTTCACACCATTGGAATTATCTCATTGAGATCTACGAATTGGTGCAGGTTTTGTTGAGATTTGAGGACTTTAACTTTTTATCCTTTTGGGATCCTCCTTGATAGATCCTCCCCACTAAGAAGCTTTTGGGCCTCCAAAATCCTTATCAATCAACAAGTAGGTGAAGGAATTGCTCCCTCACTTTATCCTTTTCAATCCATCATGCCTTTCTGGGATGCATTCCTTTGAAACCCACTCGAAGGTACTCTACATCTCCCCGTCGTGAAGACCTGGTATTTCTGTCTAGGATTACATCAGTGGGAAACTTATCTGAGTAATATGGAGTGAAATCATCCACTAATGGAACTTGACCACTCTCCATTGTATCCATGATCATGGGTGGTTCGTAAAGTTTCAAGTTCTTTACATTAACTATGGAATACATTTGCATATAAGTCGGTAGATCAAGGCAATAAGCATTTGTTCCAATATTTTATAAGATGGTGAATGGACCATATCTATTTGGTTTCAACTTTTTTCCGTCTCACTTCATCCTATCCTTTCTGATGTGAAGCCATAGTTGGTCTCCAACCTGGAACTGATGATCAACTTTGTGCCTGACATGTTGGGCCTTATACTGTGCCTGACTCTTCTCCAAATGCTCCTGCACTACTTGATGTATCATTTGGATCCTCTAAATGAACTTGAGAGCTCTACCTTCATCACTTCGTTCATTGGAATCCTCATCTTTCCCAAAGACCAAATCTAAGGGCGATTTCGACAGGTACACAAAGCATGTCTCAAATGGTGAAATTTGAGTAGAAGAGTGCAAAGCCCTATTGTATGCATGTTGAACATAACGTATTTGTTCATCTCACCATTTACGATGCTTGTTGCAATACCCTAGGATAAAATGAACCATTGATCTATTGACGACCTCTATCTATCCGTCGTTCTGTGGATGGAAAGCCACACTCCTCTATAGCTTGGTTTCCATTCCAAAATATTGTCCAAAACTCTCCAACGAATTGAGAATCTCAATCCAAGAAAATAGATGTGGGCAGTCCAATATGGACCCATACAAGCTAAAATAAAAGTTGAGTAGTTTTCTCAGTGGTAATCGACTTTTTACATGGCATCAAGGCACACATCTTACTAAACCTATCCACTACTACATACAAGTACTCATTACCCATTTTTTACAAGGGAAACCCCCTACAAAATCCATGGAGATAATCTCCTAAGGATGAGAAGGAACAGGGAGTGGTGTGTACAACCCCAATTTTCTATCAGTGGGCTTACAAGTAGAGCACATCACACACCCTTTTACATATTTGGTTACAATTTCTTTCATCTAAGGCCAATAACAAAACCTCTACAAATGAGCCATGGTTTTTTGTACCCCAAAGTGACCAAACACAAGAGAAGTGTGAGCTTCTTGAATTACATGGACTATTTCACTTGTAGGAATACATGGCTTTCCAAGATGATAGAGCAACTTGCCCTGCAAATGATATTTTTCCACCTGTGACCCATGGGCTAGCCTCTCATAAGCATCTTTAAAATATTCATCAGTAGCATATTGTTCAACATAGCTATCATGAGATAAAGAAGCATTCTTGAAGACAATAGATGCAAAAATAGAAGGTATAGAAAGCATTTATGCCACATTTTTACTTGTACCCTTCATTTATTTGGTTACCAGATGGAATTGTTGGAGGAATCCCATCCACCTGAAGTGACGAGCTTGCTGAAAATTAGTTTGTGACTAGAGATACTATAAGGGTTCATGGTTTGTATGTATAATGGTCTCCTTACCTATTAAATAATGCTTGCATTTCTTGACACTTTGAACCAAGGAATATAACTCTTTGTCATATGTGGGATAGTTAACAACAACTTGAGAGAAATTCTCATAGTGGTAACAAATAAGCTTACGATGTTGCATCAATACTACACCCATGGCATATGCAATGGCTTCCATATCAATCTTGAATGGTTGTTGAAGGTCTAGAAAGGCTGGTATTGGTGTTGTGTTGATCTTTACCTTCATGGTGTTGAAATCCTTTTGTAGCTTTCCTCCCCACCGAAATACATGCTTTACATTAGTCAGGGCATGCAAAGGAGATGCAATGACTAAGAAGTTAGCTATGAATCTTCATTAGTATTGAACTGCTCCTAAGAAGCTTCTCACTTCTATTGTATTTATACGCTTAGGCCATTTTAAAATTACATCAACTTTAGAAGGATCAATCTTCAGTTGACCTCCTCCAACAATATGACCCAAATACACCAAAGAAGTTTTGCCAAATTCACATTTGAGAAACTTTACATACAATTTCTTCTTTTGCAGAGTATACAGTTTTTGCTTGACTTGTCTTACATGATAATCCCTTGTTTTGCTAAATACAATAATGTCATTTAAATATAAAAGCGTAAACTCATCTAATAATGGTCGAAATACACCATTCATTACATGCATGAATGTAGCTATGGCATCGCAAAGCCTAAATGGAATTACCAACCACTCAAACAATTATTTCTTGGTTTTGAAAGTAGTTTTCCACACATCGTTTTCTGCAATCTTGATCTGATGGTAACCATTGCACAAATCCAACTTAGTGAAATAAACAACATTCTTCAATTGATCAAGAAAATCATTTATACGAGGGAGAGGATATTAGTTTCTTACCATGATCTTGTTGAGATCCTGATAGTCCACGCACATTCTCACATGCCATATTTCTTTAGCACCAACATAATTAGATAACCACATGGGGATGAGTTAGCTTTGATGACTCTGTCTAGTCAATTTAACGTCTTAAATTGATCTACATAAATTATCAATCCGGGTATCGTAAACTGATGAAGTGTGGTGCACCATATGTGCTTAGTTAACCTTTTTTCTTACTTCGTTGTTTTATAGTTTTTATCTTGTTTTAGGGTTTTGTTCTTGTTGATCTCCTAAAGTGTCTAATGCAAATGGAAATCCTATTCTAAGGTCTTAAGAATACTTTTAAAGATCAAGTATGGATGTAGATTTCAAGAAAATGTTTATGTCCCTTATGGTAACTTCCAAAACTTAGCACTTCAAAAGATCTCAAAACATGTTATTGATAAAATTAACACTTGAACGGGAATGTAAATATGCAGCTACTTAAATCAAATAAAAGATGAAATACTGATCATGAAATCACTGTCTCTGCTGCCCATCTAATAAAATCTAAACTATTGCACTCAAACAAACCAAAATTGCAGACTAACGAAAGCAAGATCAATTTACTTCACTTATAATCCGATAGCTCGCCAAGTAGCTTTTCCGGGTTAAGCCATGGCTCTGGAGATAACGTCAATAACATGAAGAATTGATATCTAAATTACCTACTTGCTAATGAAAGTAAAATCAAGTCACTTCACTTATAATCCAATAGCTCGCCAAGTAGCTTTTCGGGGTTAAGACATGGCTCTGGAGATAACGTCAATAACATGAAGAGCCTGATATCTAAATTACCTACTTGCAAATGAAATTAAAATCAAGTCACTTCACTTATAATCCGATAGCTCGCCAAGTATCTTTTCGGGGTTAAGCCATGGCTCTGGAGATAACTTCAATAACATGAAGAACCTGATATCTAATTACAGAGATGAAAGTAAAATCAAATCACTTCACTCATAATCCAATAGCTCTCCAAGTAGCTTTTTGGGGTTAAGCCATGGCTCTGGAGATAACGTCAAATGACATGAAAAAATTGATATCTAAACTAACTAACAACATAAATAAATAAGACTGAAATCAAAGCATAACTGAAATTGAAAAGCTTAAGAAAATTTTCAGCAGAGAGGCAAATCTCATGTCACTATTTGATGCAAAAACATGTAAAGAAAAACTAATCTACAATCAACCGGTTGAACACACTTGCATGAATTAAAATTGCATGAATGGAAAATCTAGACTATCAAACTTGAAAGCAATAAAATGACATACATGAATGAAATCAAAGCAAAATTACAAAATGAAATCTACTCTACCTTACATTCTAACGTGCTCCATGACATCTACTTCACATCTCCTTCCATGTTGACAACATCAAAGCTTTATTCAAATTCTTCAAAATTACAAAGTACAACAAAGCTTTCCAAAGCTTTCAAAAGCCATCAAGGAAGAAATATAAACTCCAAGCTAAGCTAAGACTAATAAGCTAACAAGCTCTAAACTAATAAGCTAACAAATGAAGGAGAGAGATCTCCTATTTATACAAAAAGATGAGAAGCCATCTCATTAATGAGAGTCCATGAATCTCTCCCTCTTCCTCTAGAGTCCTAATCAAAATAGGAACTGATAAGACACATGTCTTCTTAGAGTTTCAATACAATTAGGAGATGTGACACATATCCTCATGATCCCATGATTCTTTCCACTCAAATTCGAATTTGGCCTTAGAGTGCCACATAAGGGTCTTCTAGAAGCATCCTTTTGACCTACACGTGTCAACAATCTCAACCCACTTGTTAGGTATAAGCATATGCACATTATTTCCTAATTTTTAACCACAAATTCACTTAAAAATGCTAAGAATTAATAAAGTTTGGAAAAACATAAATGTGGCCCAATGATAATGAAAGTGGGATGAATGTAGTTGTTACAGGGAAAAGTGTCTATTTAGAACTGCTCTATCCCACTAAGGTGTGACAGCTGCCTTAGAAACAAACAGAGAAAAGCTACTTTTGTTTTTCCTTTATGAATTATAGATAGAGAGGAACAGAAAGACCAACCTCTGTCTTGCGCCAATCTCCTGATTTGATCCCTCTCTTCTTTGATAGTCCTTAGCTACCTGCTCCCTTGCACGCCCAGCTTCACAAAGTACCTGTAAGATCACATAAGCATAGCACTATACAAAGACATGGATCTATAATCATAAACAATCTAGGGTCAGATGTAAATTGACCATACAAATGTAATAAGCATCAATGACACAAAAGCATGGAGGAAAACTCAAATAGCTTTTATTGATAAACAAGAAAAGAGCCAAGAGGAGTTACAACCGGTTGTTCTGACCCAGCATCAACCTCCCAGCAAAGAAGCCCCTCTTCACCTCAAACAAAGCTTAGATCACCCAACAATCTGACGTTTGTCTCAGAAAACCAACAGCAATTCCTTACAATATGCAAAATTCCAGCCTCTGGATCTCTGGGATGAGGGATCCATATATAGATATCTGCAAGGGGGATGAGTCAGCTTGTGATTTGATTAGTGTCTTCTCTCTGATAGTTCTTGCTTCCACTTGGAGACTGAGGGCCTCTTACTCATCCTTGGTCGAATTCAGTGAGGCAAGTGTCACAGGAGAAGATTCTGGAAGCTTCCATTGCCTCTCCACCTTGCGGAATGACACTGCCATTTGTCATTTCTCGCCCATCGCACCCCACAGAAGGGACTTTTGAAATTCAACGCACCCTCACAGTGTATTTGGGTGAGATGCAATGCACCTAGCCAGTGGAGCAGCTGCAATGATCTTGTTTTGACCAATTCTGAGCAGTTTCTCATGGAGAACTTCTGGGAGAAGTTGTAATCTGTTGACCTTGTTCCTTTAGGGGTTAGAACAACACTTTTAGGGACTTAGGAGCCCTTGGTTTATGGACATTTCATGCTTGGGGTTGTAGGGCCCAAAAATGTCTATAACAGTTGCCCCCTAAAGTATGAGGCCGTTAATCTTTTAGTGTCGGGTGAAATGCTTTATTATGAGGATCTGAAGTTCTTTCAATGCTGGGAGGAGACCTGTAATAAGATACAATACAATACATTATCTTCATACTATTTTCATGATCTAGCTGAGGCAGGCATTCCCATGCTCAGCTTTATAAATTCATTTTCATGTACATAGGACAGACAATTGTCTGAGTGTAGACTGATGATTCTGATAGAGCCATCATCCTTTTGAGTGGATGATTATCTGTGCAGCAATGATGTACATTTAATGTCTTTATTTCCCTGAATATATATCGCAGCCTGGATGGATGAAACTAGATCTGGGGTCTTCAATCTCGTCCGATCTTCACTCGAAGTACAAGTCGATCCATGTGAGAAATGTTCTGAGTCGAACATGGAAAGACATCGCTTGATTACCAGTCAATGATGTAAACTGTTAACAAGCACGAGAGGAATCACCGATAATGATAATGACCCTCAAGGTACTGCAGTACAATTCACGTGGTGTGAATAAAGGACTTGGCGTCGAACACCAGCAAAATCTTTCGGTCGAAGGCCATTGATGTAAACCTGTCGCCGGAAGTGAGAAACTTGCCATTGAGGCATGCAAGCTTCAAAGTACTGAACGGGTTGTTCCTAGATCAACTTCTTGGATAATGAGCTGATGTCGACAAGAAGTGATCTGTCATAGGAGGGCCTTAATGAATCCCACATCAATGACACGGAACGGAGCGAATGATTTTAATGGAGGTGAAAACGATCTGGTGATATAAGGTTTAGGGTGGCGGTCATGAAAGGATGGAGTATAATGTATGGTAGTGAGTGAGACACAGGTGGACTCTCTGAATGACTTCTCTTGAACATATTGGCGACACTGATGTGATGGATTGGTAGCATTAACCCCAAATGTGGATGGTATGGCGTGACCATGGTGATGTGACCGGTGAATGAAACAACCCAACCCGACTCGGACACAGAGTGGAAGTGTCATGTTCAAGAGCGACTTGCTACCAACGAAGTTTCTTTGAGTTTTCTTCCCAATTTTCCCCAGTCATTGCTGACCAGTACCTCTTTATTTTTGTCAAGCTTGAGGAGGATAACATATGCTTGTTCTATAATTTGCCCTTCGGGCAAACCCATCGCTATGTTTTAACGAGCCTAGCGATAATGAAACTCGTTCTCGTCTATAGACAAGTTTGTCGCTATTAATCTTTTTAACGAGTTTAACGACAAAGATAACTTGGTCCTTTTCAATTTTAGAGAGTCTAAAAAGGGACGTAAAGGTAACTCCAAAATTCCTTTTTCGTCATCTAATCCCTTAAGTCTGAAAAAGTATAAAACAATACAGAAGGGATGAATTTTCGATACTTTTAACGAGCCGAACAAAACAAGCGCTCGATCTTTTTGTGTAATAATCCCTCAGGTCCAAAAATATTAAAATCTAGAGGAAGTGTTAGCCTCCTGCTGCAGCAAGTATTCATCTTTCAAGATTGACATTTTTACATGCTAAATATGTCAAACTTTGTAAGCTGCAGTGTTCCATATTTCCACAAGAAGCAATGAAAGTGTGCTGGTCCAAATGCCACTGTTGTATTCCATTTTTGATAAGTTTTTCAGTTAAGGGAAGGCCAAACAACTAAATCCTGGCCTCCCTAGGTTTCAAATTTCCTGTTTTAGAATATAGAGAATGATATCTGTCCAAACAGTTTAATCTTGGCAGATTTATAGATAGGTAGAAAATCAAAGGGACCCAACTGTTTAATCTGGGCCCTGGCAGAAATAAGTATAGATCTAGATAGGAGGAATTCAAAGGAAAATTGTAAATCCGGGTTTGCAAGCCTAAGTGCACCCGATTAAAAAGAAGAAAAAATGTTAGAAAAATAGGCTGGGTAGGCAGCTGTGTGGTTGCAGAATGATAAATTGTGATCAATTTTGTGGTACAAAGTGTTTTATCTCTTTTAGATCACAGTGCAGGCAGTTTTCATGCAAAGGAGCTCAAAGGCAGATGTAACTAACTCCGCCTTCTTCTAAAAAGGTCACTTATTAACTCCCCAAAGAGGTCAAGATCTGCTTGAGCCTCTTAGTCTCATCATATTCCATATCAGTTGCCTTGGTGAAGATCTGCTTCACTCAAGGATCTCAGTTCTTTACAAGTTCTTTTCCCCAAATATAGCCTAAGGTCCCTGACCTTAGCGCTTGCTAGTCACCTTCATATTAACTACTAACAGTATTATATAACTCCCTATCAGTTTTCCCATTCCCCTACTAAAGCTATGTACATATAACTCCCCTATGTAAATATCCCCTCCCTGGCAATATAGCCATATTTTTCTAAGTCTGGGGAAAAATAGTCCATCTGGGGCTGTTTTTAGCCCATCCGAGTCATAACAGGGATTAATCTGACACCTGGTCAGATTAATAACCTCCCCCCTAGCCCAAAAACCCCCAAAAAATCCTCTAAAACCATGTTTTACCCCTTTTTCCCTAAGTCCTAAATGTAAATATCATACTCCGCGCGCAAATAACCCCCTTTTCCGCCCCTAACCCAAAGTTTTTCGCATAAAACATCAACCCCGCCGCTTATTAAACCTATAACCCACTTTTTCCTAAGTCATAACCCACCCGCGCGCTATATTTTGGGAATATTCCCGCGAATATCCCCGCCCACTAACCCGCTGCCACCTCGCGTCTCCCGCCAACCGTTGGATCGCCCGCCCCACAAATCAACGGTGGGCGGGCCGCCCCGTCCCCGAAGCACCCGAGCTTTAGCGTCCGGGAGATGGGCGGTATTGCCGCCGTACTCCCGCCACGCGTCAGCTCCTGGGCTGTGGCAGAGGCCCCCCTCACGAAACCGCTCTCCCCCAAAGGTGGTGCGCCACAATACCGCTTACCGCCTCCTGCCCGGTGACGTCACCGCATACGTCACCCCCTGCACAGTCACTGCTTACGTCACCCCCCTCTGCCCAGTCACATGTCCAGTCATCTGCCTGCGTGGCCCCTTGCCACGTGTCATGCCACGTCACTGTCCGTACATGATGACGTCATCCCGCCACGTCATCATGCTGACGTCATCGCTGACGTCACCCGCCGTACAACGTCACGTCATGCTGACGTCATCATCAGTTTTTGGCGCAGAGGCGAAAATCGCACTTCGGGGCCCCGGAATCCAATTCTGAGGCAGTTTTTGATGAGCGATTTGCGCCTAGCTAGATTTTTTGGGCCTGAATGGGGAATCTTTAGGGAATATTTTCATTCTGCGGCCCCCAGCAAGCCCGAAAGGCGCCGAATGACCCATTTTTCTTCGCGAAGCTTGCCGGAAGGAGCAGAAAACAGTTTTGAAAGAAACAGAGGCCGAACAGCGGCCATTAATTTGTGAAAAAGACCCACAGCACGCCAGAACAGCATCAATTTATTGCCAAAGAGTATCAGAGGAAGGAGGAGAGCCAAAGAGTATCAGCCGAAGATTTTTTAGGGGCTCGAAGCACCTGAACATTGATGAGCCCCCCAGAAAGTCAAAAACAAGAAGAGTAAGCCCGTCCTAGCTCTCAAATCACAGTCAGAAGCATTCAATGCCGCCGAACAGCAAGGGTGCAAAGACCAATGCACAGTTATAAGAGATGAACAGCACACAGCCACCAGGACAGACGTCAACTCATCTTGTTACAGCTGCCCCCAGCATAGCTCAAAGATATTTTTCTGGCATTTATTTCTGGATAAGATTAGGTTAAAGCAATCAGTTTTCTGTCAGACCTGTTAGGTCGGCTGCAATAGATAAATTTTGGATAAATCTTCCCTATATATACCACCCTCTGTATTGTTTTAAGGGTCGGTTGGTTGATAGTCTTCAGCAGAGACTCGCACTGTATACCTGATATGTTTTCTGTAATCAAAGACTGCTGAAAGGCTTGGAGGAAAGACTGTCTGCTCTGTGTCTAATGGTTTTGAAGAAGTGAATTTGGAATTCTTGTGCTGCAACATGACTCAATAAGTTTTCCTACCTCTGTTTTTCCATTGATATACCGTCTAAAATAGTAGAAAGAAAGAATAGTCTAGAATTGGTTTAAACGCCCTCTATGCTCATTTTCTGCTATTTCTTTATGTTTTCATCTGGGTTAGTAATGAATATGAATTCCATATGGCTCATGTTTCCCCTAATCCCTTCATCTTTGACAGTTGTCTAGGAATTCTTAATTGCTCCTAGACAGAGCTCATTCACCTTCCCCCTTTTAAGTCGAGTGAGAGATTCTTTATTGCCTCTCATTCCTTATCCCTCATTTCATCCTTTTAAGCTTTAAGTGTTGTTTCATGAGCAGCTACCTTGCTCCTTATTTCTCTTGTGACCAAGAAAATGCACCAGCAGTCCCACTCCTTGACTCCACGCCCAATGGTTTGAAACTTACCAGACTATGTTTTGCCTCTCTACTTGAGACATCTTCCCTCCCACCAAAAACAAGACAAAAACCCCTGAACTCAATAACTAGCCTAAAATCCTTTTCAAACAAATTTAAATCTAAAAGAGAGAGCCCTCTCTGATTGTAGGTTGGCTAGAACCTGCAGTCCAAAGTTGGTCTGTGGTTACCTCGGCCGTATCCTTTCCGGAGCTTAAGGAAAACCTGAGTGATAACAGGAGGGATAGCACTTCCTATCCCTTTAACGAGCTAGAGAGGCCAATGGCTCGACAATCTTTTCATATTTTACGAGTCAGTTGAAAAGAGCTTAAATGAGACTCGTCTTTTGAGGAACGAGTGATAAAACGGGTAGCAGCTGATTCCAGGTAAGGTTTGGAATTTTCCAATCACGGCAGTGTCACAAGGATGGCTAGTGAAATCACTCTTCGCAACTGTTCCTCAAAATGGGTAAACAATCAAATGGAGGTGAATGATCGGCCAATAAAAAGTGGAGGTGACGGTGCAAACACGACCAAGGCTTTAACGGCTGAAGTACTACATTCACGATGGTTATTTACCGGGGAATAGTTCATTTTTTAACGAGCTTAAACGCGAGGGGAAACATTTGCTTGTGTCTTATGTTTATTTTTTAACGAGCTTGAACTATGTGCTAAAACTGCTCGATTGAATGGTCCCTTTTGATTTTACCATAAATAGCTTTGTTCTTTCAAAGATTGTACTGTATTTTCAAATGCTTCATCAAACTAGTCAGAAATGAACAATATATGCTTGAAAACGAGTTAGAACACTAATATTTTACTTTGAACTATGTAAAAAGTAATGAAAAAGTGTTTTTACCTCTCATTTTACCATTTCATTTGAAATTTGTTTGTTGGAGCTTTGGAGGTGCTTTCCCCCTTTGATTTTCACTAGCTGATTTCGGGAGATTTGTGGACGATTCTCGGCGCCGTCTGGACCAGGTAAGAGCTAAACCTGAGCTCTTTCATTTCATGGTTTCCATTTTACATTCTGAGCTTGATTCCTAGTTTTTCTGAGCCCCTGGGGTTTGAAAAACTCGTTTTGCTTTCAGCGCACCCTCTATGTATCGAAAGGTGCGTTGAATGTTGGCCTGTCTAAAGGCTATCTGACATTCAACACACCCAGAACACTGTTGTAGGTGCGTTGGGCGCAGAAAAGGAATTTAATGCACAAGTTTTGATGGAAATTTTGCCTGTTTCTTACCAAAATCAGGGTCTAACTCTTCTCTTGTTTGTTTTTCAGAGATCTTTGGAGTAAGATGACCATTACATGGCGAGAACGTGAGCATGAAGAAGAGGACATGCTTGCCCTACATGATCCGGTTACAGTAAACGCACTGCGGAACTGTGGCTTGCTGAAGTTCTTCCGCATTTCTAGCATGAGACAGCAGATCAACTTACTGCAGTATTTGCTCGATGCTTGGGATCCTACCAACCAGATTTTCCAGATCAGGGGAAAATCTATCCCCTTGACTGTAGTAGACATCTATTTCTTGACTGGCTTGTCGAGGCGGGGTGCCCCCATCTCTTTATCAGGTTCAACCCGAGGAGGCAACTCTGTGAGAGATTATGTTCACCGGTACTGCAGAGAAGGATCTCAGCCGAGTAAAGACGGCAAGATCATCATCCGTGATGTCACCGACAGGTCCCTCAATACTATTTTGTTTACTTTTGGTAGGATGGCCGGTGGTGCGGCTCTTCATGTAGCCAACCGATCTTATATGCAGTATGCCTTGGAATGCCTCCAACCGAAGGTGTTCAACTGGTGTGACGCAGTACTTCTTGTGATGAAAGAACAGTTGACCAAGATAAAGAGCGGGAGGTTCAAGAACTTTGGGTATGGTTCTATTTTGACCGCCTTTGCCTTGGAGAAGATACCACTGATGCAACCGCAGTATATTGCACTCGATTTACCTTCACCTACTGAACCACATATGCAGAGATGGGTTGACCATATGTTTAGGCATGTTGGTCAGTCTCAGATTTCATTTTCTGATACCTTCTTCAGGTGGTTTGATCGTCAGGAGATGGTTTATTCCGAGTATCCATATGCGGGTATGGACTTCCGGGGTGATCCAGATTTAGTACTGCCGGATGGCGAACAGTGGGGCGCCATTGGTAAAATCTTTGACCATATTCTTGTTTATCGTTTTTCATTTATAATGTCCTTGTGCTTTATTCTATCAAGACTTTAATCAAACTCATGTGTACATGCAGATGTTGGTCCTGTTTGTCCAGTAGTTCGCCTGAGAGTACCAGCTGCTGCCCCAGCAGGAGAGGCCGTCGGAAGGGCTATTCTTCGTGACCTCGATGTGGCCGAGACTCTCACAGCATTACAGGAGCAGGTTGAGGGCCTCACTCTTGGTATTCCAGATGTGAGGATGGACGAGCTACCTTTGAGGTTACAGCGGCATACTACTGGTGTGCCAAGACGATGGACTCGTCTCTTATGCATGATCGCACAGGCTGTGACTTGCTATCACGAGCATCATTAGACTAGGGTGCCCCCTAGCATTTTGAGTTTTTTGGTCATTTGACTGATTTTGTCTTGGTTACAGAACATTATGTGTAAACCATAAACAGTTATATATATTTTTGATTTTTGGAGTTTTATTTTGGTTAAGTTACACGATCCACATGCAAACATTGATGGTATGTTTTCTTTTATAAATGTTGCAAATGTCTATCTAACACATAATTTGCTAATGAGTCAGTTAATGTGTTTAAGTTTCTGGAAATGTGTTGATATTGAATAAAATCAAATTGCCTTTCAAAAATCTTAACCCTTAGGAACATGCGATAAATAGCTGGGTTTCGGACGGAATATATACCCGTGAGTTGTAGTATTACGAGTTGTGAGTCTAGCCTGACAATTAGTCGGCGTATACCATGTGTGATGGCATCAGAGAGAAGTTCTATCAACGCGCTATATTCAGCGATGTTATTTGTTGATCGACCAATACACACCCCTCTGAAACTTACTAACTCGTCGCTTGGATCAAAAATAGCCCAGGCTACGGAAGATAGGTTCCGCGAACTACGACTCGCTCCGTCGGCATATCCAACACATGACTCCAATAGGTTTGACATCTGCAACAAATGTAAAAAGTGGATTACTTGACCAAAATAAACACTTTAGCGAAAACAAAAAACATAACAAAAGCATACAGGTTACCATTACGCATAGTAATGCTTGAGGTACAACTCATTACGAGGTTGCGCCAGTGGAATTCCGTCATAATCCATTAACTCGTAGGCTCTTTTTGCTAACACTCGTTTAAAAATATAGGGGCCCATCCATAAAGACTTAAATTTACTTGCTCCCAATTTATCGGATTCTTGGTCGTAAAGTAAGACCAAGTCACCTTCTGAGAAGACACGGGGTTTGACATTTTTGTCGAACTGTGCCTTGACTCGTTTCTTATGGGCTTCGTTAGCCAAAGCAGCATCACGACGGGTTTCATCCAGTTGGATTAATTCCAAGAAACGAGCTTCTTCTTCTAAAGTTTCGGGGAGGAGATCAATTGCGAGTTTGAGAGACGAGATTTCGCACTGGATTGGTAAGACTGCTTCCAGGCCATATACCAGTTGGAAAGGTGTAAACCCAGTTGCATTCCTTACCGATGTTCGGTAAGCCCACAAAGCTGAGTACAGGATTAGGTTCCATCTTCTTTTGTGAACTCCAATCATCCTTTGCAGCATGCACTTTAGGACCTTGTTGATTTCTTCAACTTGTCCGTTGGCTTGCGGATAATATGGAGTAGAGCTATCGTGAGACAACCCTAGTTTGGCAGCTAATTCGACCATCATGTGATTGCGAAAATGCGATCCATGATCTATGACTATAGCTTGTGGTACGCCGAATCTGGCGACTACATGATTGAAAAAGAAGAGGGCAGCTGTTTCACCAGTATTATCTAATGTAGGCATCGCCTCAGCCCATTTGGTAAAATAGTCAACTGCGACTATGATATACCCATGCCCCCTGGTCGAGGTGGGGTTACATGTCATGAAATCGATGCCCCATTTGGCGAATGGCCCAACAGCCACTATTGGCTGCAGAGGTGCGGGTGGTCTTCTGGTTTTGCTATCGAAAATTTGACAAGCATGGCAACTTCTGACTGCGGTTATGCAATCTTTGAACATTGTTGGCCAGAAGTATCCTGCTCGTAAGATTTTTTGCGTTGTAGCATATCCAGATTGATGCCCCCCACACGCGCCTGAATGACAATCATTCAGGACTTTTTCGGCCTCCTCATGGGTGAGGCACCTTCTCAGAACTGTATCGATACCACGACGGTAAAGCGTATCACCGATGATCATGTAGTCTTTTGCTTGGTATCGAATACGTTTTTGTTCGGAGTGGGAGGTGTTTGGCCTGTATTTTTGGGTTTGGAGATAAATTATTATATCTCCATACCACTCATTGCTTGAAGATATCAGAAACAAACTTTTGTCCACGATTGTTTCTTCGGATGTTTCATCGTTGGACAACGATGGGAGATCATTCTGCGAAAACTAGAACTTTCTTCGACTTGGATTTTACAAATTCTAGATCAAACTCTTGTAGGATTGCTATCCATTTTGAGTATTTGCCCCCCAACAACTGTCGCGACAATATATAAGTCATGGGGTTGCAATCTGACAAAATGTTAGTTTTCTGAAAGAGGACATAGTGTCGAAATCTCTGTATCGCTTGAACAGTTGCAAGCACTAGCTTTTCAACGTAAGAATATTTGCTTTCTGTATCATTTAAGTTTTTACTTAAATAATAAATAGGATGTTCAATTCCATCGACTTCTTGAACTAAAACCATTGCGATGGTCGTATCCGCTGCAGCCAGATACAAATTAAAATCTTTTTGATAATCAGGAGCGTACATTAATGATGCTTTCATTAGTGATTCTTTTAAAGCATCAAAGGAAGCTTGCGCAACCTGATCCCAGACAAAGGGCACTTCCTTTTTCAAAATACGTGTATAACCTTTAGCAAGTTCGGCGTAATTTGGAATGAACCGCCTCAGAAAGTTTGCTTTCCCTTGGAGTTTCTGAATCTGAAGCAAATTCGAAGGTGGAGGCAAATTTATGATTGCCTGGACCTTACATGGGTCGAGACAAATCTTGTCTTTTGAGACTACAAAGCCAAGTAAACAACCAGAACTGACGCAAAATACACATTTGTGTGGATTGAGTCGTATCTTGTAGTGTCGGCAACGTAGAAATATCGCTCTTAAATGCTGCAGGTGATCAGTCCGCCTTCGCGAATGAGCCGGTAGGTCGTCGAGGTATGGTTGAACGATGTTTTTGATGTCATGGAAGGCATAATTCATTGCCCTCTGAAACGTCGCCCCTGCGTTCTTCAAACCAAAGGGTAATTTTCGATATGCGAACGTGCCCCACGGACAAATAAATGTAGTCTTTGACTGGTCCTGTGGGTGGATGTTTATTTGATTATACCCGGAGAATCCATCCATGAATGAAAAGATTTCGCATCCGGCGCATTCATCAATTATCTGGTCGATGAAGGGTGTAGGGTAGTTGTCTTTTGGACAAGCTTGATTTACATCCCTATAATCAACGCACACTCTAATTGTTCCTTGTTTTTTCATAACAGGGACAATATTCGATACCCAATCGGTTAGAGGAACTGGGTAGATGAAACCAGCATGGAGAAGTTTTTCAACTTCTGCCTTAATGGCAGCGGCTTTCTTGGGGTGCACCTGCCTTAGCCGTTGTCGTACTGGTTTGACATCTGGATACATCTTAATTTCGTGTTCAACGATACTCGAGTCAATGCCTGGCATTTCACTGTATGACCAAGCAAAGACATCTCTGAATTCGCGAAAAAGAGCGTTATATATTTCCAGTTCTGAAGGAGAACAACATTTGCCAACGTAAATATTCTCTACAACATTTGTTTTGGTCGATATATTTATGGCGATAGTCTCTTCAATGTTGGACAAGTTTCGCTCAGAATCCACCGTGTTTACAGTATTTGATAGGAAATCAAAGACTGAAGGATGATAAAGGTCATCTTGAGCATCTTCTCCACAATCCGGGAGAAGGCAACGATGGTGGGAATCATTCCATGGTGCCTCTTCAATTACCATTGATTGGACAATTCCTTCGTTGATGACATGCACTCGCGACCAAGGATCTGAAGGGGTACCATATTCTTTAGACCTATCTATCCAAACGCTTGATGAGCATTGATTTGGGTTTGCCTCCCATGCTAGGAACATTGATTGCTACAATAATTCCGTTGGGTTTGGGGGCAAAACCATTGCATGATCCATGTCGATATCGTATTCTGAGATCTTTTTAGAAGATATCATATTGCAGGTTCCTATCGACGCTACTTCCGCCAGGTTGATTGGAGGTGGAAGGGAGAAAGTTCCCATTAGTATAGGATCTTTTAGTAGGCCTACTCCGATATTTTGAAGCGAATGGGGGCTTCCATGGATCATGGGAATGCTTCCTGTAACTTGAGAACCATTGGGGAGGAAGTTTTGTTGATCGACGATTGTAATCCCTCCTTGAAAGGGAAATGCAATCTTCCTAAAATAGGTCGACACAACAGCCACCATAGCATATATCCATGGTCTTCCTAGCAGGATGTTGTAATCAAGATTTCCATCGATGACTTCAACATCTATTTCTACCGTTTTCCCTCCTAGTTCAACTTTCAAGTTACTTAGGATACCATATGGGGTATATGTCCTTCCGTCGAATGCTTTTAATGTCATCGAAGATCGCGACAAGGTTAGAGATCCTAAAGTTTTCCAGCAACTCATCGACATAATGCATGTAGATGCTCCCTCATCAATAATTGTTCGATGAACAGTTTTGTTGAGGGCTTTCACTTGAACAAGGAAAGCTAGTTGAGCTGGTAATTGAGGATCGTATCATTCATGGTCGAAGGATACAAGATTGGAATCCTTTGGGTCTATCCCACCAATGGCTGATAATAAAGCCTGCCTTTGGGATGGGCAATTCTGTAGTACTTCAAGAGTCGACATAGCGGATGGCGATCGGGCCAAATATTCCACTATATTATAATACTGTGCCACTCTAGCGCGGGGATTAAATGTCGACTTGTGTACTACTCCCTTTGGCGGTTTTATCGTCAATTCAGGAATGGTGGGTGGCGCAACTTCTGTCGAAGTTGTTGTCGAACTACTTGGTTGATCTTTATCCTTGTTGTTCGACAGCTGTGGATTCCCATAATCTTTGTTCCTTGTCGATATCAAAGCATCATTTTGCTGTTTTGAAACCGACAACATTAGCACTTGAGACGGGGAAGCATTTCCACTTTCAACCAGATTTGTTCCTAGATTTGGAAACGGATCAGTTAACACTGCGGAGGTTTTCGAATTCTTGAAGAATTTCTTAAGCTCAGCCCTGTGTGGACAATTTGCGGTCCAATGATCCTCATCGCATATAAAGCATGGATTTTTTGGTTTCCTATCTCCAGGAGGGTTTGAAGAAGGTTTCTCAGGTGATGATTCCTCCTGTTTCTTCTTCTTCCCTTTGCCTTTCTTCTTGCTCCCTGTTTGTTTGGTTTCTTTGCCTTTATCTGTTGATACGGCATTTACTTCCGAAGCAAGAAGTTCATCTTTTGCATTTTGACTTGAAATCTTACGGGCCTTTTTGGATGTAGCCTTTGTCGATTTCGTGTCTGTTGTGCCAATCATGCCATCGCCAGCATGAGAGTCATTGTTCGATTTAGGAGGAGGAGGAATTGAGAATTCCGGTCTAGGGGCGTCAAGTATTTTATCGTAGAGCATGCCGGACTGAGTGTAAATCAAGTCCAGATATTGTGCACGAGCAATAACTTGCTCTTCCGTTACGACTCCCCCCTTTGCCACATCTTCCGTGATGGAAGGTAGTAATGACTTGATAAACCATTCAGCTAGGAGCTAATCGGGGACATATGTTTTTACCATTCTACGACGACGTCGCCACTCATGTATATGATCAGATATGTGAGTGGCCGTTGTCTGTTTGAAATTGGTAAGAAGTTCTGTTCCCGTTTCGTACCTTATTGGTAACTGAAAATGGGTTAAAAAGGTTGTGGCTAAGGTACTGAAGTTGTCGAACGAAGCTCTAGGCAATTCGATGTACCATTTTACCGCCGGACCCATTAACGTCCTCTGAAAGAGGCGAAGTCTTATCGAATCATCATTCAGGGTGTTTGATGAACACCATAGATGAAAGGTCATCACGTGATTCGATGGATCTTCACCCGGATTTCCATTAAATTTAGGAATATCTGATGGAAGTTTATGTGGAATCGCTGGCCACCAAGGGGCGTAAGCGATTGGATCGTTTGTTAACCTATTTAAATCAGGTAACTCTAAAGTTGCCACAAAGGGTAACTGCTGATTCAGGTTAGGTGAAGCATACCCAGGATAAGATGGGATTTCCTGAGCAGTTGGTCTTTGCATACCGGCATAATGCATTTGATGCTGGTAACTTTGGTAAGGTTGGTGGGCATGACCATTGTAAAATGGTTGATTCTGACCGTTTTGAATGTACGACTGTCCACTGTTAGCAAAGATTTGTTGCTCAGATCCTTGGTATACTTGTTGGAATTGCGGTTGTTGGTATTGCACTAGCCACGGTTGTGAAGCCATGTGTTGTTGCCCGATACTAACAGTTTGACCAAGATGAGGGGTAATTGTACCCGTCTGAACCTGTGTCATTCCACCAGTCGGCGATTGCGGTTGAGTCACAGGGTCAAGGGGCTGTTGCATTACAACCTGAGAAACCTGAGGTTGGCATACGACAGGCAGCGCTTGAACTTGTGACACTGTCACAATAGCTGGCGTAGTTGGTATATTTGACATAGGTAAGCATTGTTGCATCGAATATACAACTCTTGGTTGTTGAGGTAGTATAGGTACCCAACTTTTTGAGGTAATTCCAGTATAGCCTGAATGTTGTTGTGAACTCCCATATGGATATCCTCCCGGAGGGGATAATGAAAGGGTGTACTGCCCCCCATACGATGGTAATCCAGAACTCAAGGGAATAGTTTGCCCTTGGGGGCCGGACTGCCCAAATTGACCTCCAAATGGATCAATTTGTTGAGACTCAACATAAGAGTTGCCGGATGTTATTCCGGATGAACAAACAGGAACGGACCATACTGTCAAAATGGCCCCTGAGTGGGCTCCTTCTAGCGGTTGAGAGCTAGTCGGGACAGATGGTATACCGGCGAACATTGTCGAAGTGATAGCGAGGAGTTTTGTCGTCGCTGTGTCAGACGACACAGTCCTAGATGTTGACGGTTGTTCAGACATTTGTAGTCTATCCAAAAGATTACCTAGCGATTCTACAGGAGCTTCCGCTGGTGGTAGACTAACTTCTGATGAAGAAGGATATAGAGTGATCCCGACTCCAAATTGCGATGGAGTACTTGTTGGAGGATCTTCTACAATTTCTTCTATGGCAATCAGACCAGGTGGAAGGGGAAGACCGTCAGGTCCATAGAATATTTCTGGTGCCAAAGAAGATATTGAATCGGCAGCGACAGATGTTTGAAGAGCAAGACTCTCCGAACCGGTTGTAGATGGAACTGGTTCGGTAACACAAGTGTTTACTCTCAGACTAGGATCAGTATCATTGTCCTTCTACGGCTGCTGAACTTCTTCTGTAGAGGCAGGGGTTCCAGAAATGTTTGGAGTAACCGGAGTCTCTGATGTTGTTGGAACACTTGTTCTAACTTTAACAGGAGATTTGGAACCAGTTAAACGAGTTCGCTTTGTCTGTACTGGCTTCGATTCCGGAGACAAAGACGGTTGACTCGTAAGTCTCCGCGAATGACGGGGTTTCAATTGACTTTCTTCCACGATTTCGGATTACTCGATCAACTAAAATAAAGGGGAAGTATGTTTCCGAATTAAATGAATTTTAGATGCTTTGACACAACTTGTTTTTTCAGTTTTTAAGAGTCGAGAAAAAACAAAAGATGACTCTAGTCTCCTTCGATTTTTAATGAGCCTGAAGTGACAAGTGCTCAGATGGACCTTTTCTGTTAAGGAGTCTGAAAAGGAACGAAAGGGACTGCTCTGGAAATCTAGGTAGAGGGATTACCAAACCAATCGCAAAACTGCAGAATACTTTTTATGGTACGGCAGTCAATCTTCCCGAATGCTGTGTTCAGTGCATTGTGATCGATAGGGCGGCAGACACGACTTCCTATGGATAAAGGATTAAGCCTATTGGGATCTCCCAAAATATACTCGACGGTACGTGGGAGCACAAGTCCGTACTGGCACTTATCGTCTCAGAGTGGAGGAATCACCCAACCATTAGTGAGAACAACAGTTACCAGGCTTTACGACGCCGGAATACGTCTCTAGCCTAGACTTCTAAATGTTGTGCGTTAAGTTCCAAAGCGTTGTTAGGTTCATTGAATTTATTTTAAGTTGATCTTGTTTATGAAGTTTGCCTTTTAGGTTCACCACGAGATGTAGATGTAATTCCTAAAAGGAAATCTAAGATGATAAACAAACTTTTTATCTCCTTTATGCAATGAAAATCCTAGCTACTGGGGAAAAGAAAGACAGAATATTTTCACAAAGAGAAAAGAGCACACTCTAAATGCACTTTCCTAAATCAAACCAATCAGACTGTCTATATGCAAATGCACATGCATGTATTTGTTTTTCGATTTTCTTAGTATATGAATGCTAAAAAGAAAGTTGATGCACAAATCTTAATCTCTTTTCAAGTGACAAATATCAACAAGTTTTTTTCGAAATCAAAAATGGAGACGATTACAACACCTTACAATTTTGAAATGAATACTTGTTCTTGACACTAGAAAAATTATAAATTCAGACCAAAAGCAATAGTAACAGGATAATCGACCATCAATAGCAATCAAACTCTTTCCTAGGATTGAAATCGACACTTGCGACAGTTTCAAATCAAAGGACGAAAGTACGATTACGCTACTTTTGCAAAGGAGAACTGTAAATGACACAACAAACACACAAAAACATCTACAGTTATTTTGTACAAAGGAGACAGAATAACAGCAAGGAAAAGGGGTTCCAAACAGACATATACTAATCACAGGCAGCAAAATTCAGGAATAAAACTGGAAAGAATGATCCACAGAAGCCACAACTGCACAGAGCTAGTCTGATCAGCACACCTGTAACACAGAGAATCTGAAATGCAGCGCAGGTTGTCCACTCGGGAAGTGCGCTGAAATTCAGAATCTCTAAACAGTACCTACGCTGGGCCAGAAACGAGACTCTGTTCGGGTTCCGGGTCACAGTTTGCAGTTCAGTTCTTGGGTTTTGGCCGAGCAAAAAGCAATCAGTAATGCAACAATCAGGGGTAGATCTAAGGAGAATCTAAGAGCTATCACAAGGGCAATCAGATAGTTTGTGAATCAGTTGTTTAAATCATAAACAGATCCAGTAGATGGATTGAAGTAGCAGTTGTCTACTTTGCATTTGTTATGGCAAATGCAGTTCGAATGCTACTCGTAAGTTTATGAAACAAACAACAAAGAATGATAAACAAACAAACTAATTAGCTCCCCAGCGGAGTCGCCATTTTGTTACAGGGAAAAGTGTCTATTTAGAACTGCTCTATCCCACTAAGGGGTGACAGTTGCCTTAGAAACAAACAAAGAAAAGCTACTTTTGTTTTTCCTTTATGAATTATAGATAGAGAGGAACAGAAAGACCAACCTCTGTCTTGCGCCAATCTCCTGATTTGATCCCTCTCTTCTTTGATAGTCCTTAGCTACCTGCTCCCTTGCACGCCCAACTTCACAAAGTACCTGTAAGATCACAGAAGCATAGCACTATACAAAGACATGGATCTATAATCATAAACAATCTAGGGTCAGATGTAAATTGACCATACAAATGTAATAAGCATCAATGACACAAAAGCATGGAGGAAAACTTAAATAACTTTTATTGATAAACAAGAAAAGAGCCAAGAGGAGTTACAACCGGTTGTTCTGACCCAGCATCAACCTCCCAGCAAAGAAGCCCCTCTTCACCTCAAACAAAGCTTAGATCACCCAACAATTTGATGTTTGTCTCAGAAAACCAACAGCAATTCCTTACAATATGCAAAATTCCAGCCTCTGGATCTCTGGGATGAGGGATCCATATATAGATATCTACAAGGGGGATGAGTCAGCTTGTGATTTGATTAGTGTCTTCTCTCTTATAGTTCTTGTTTCCACTTGGAGACTGAGGGCCTCTTACTCATCCTTGGTCGAATTCAGTGAGGCAAGTGTCACAGGAGAAGATTCTGGAAGCTTCCATTGCCTCTCCACCTCGCGGAATGACACTGCCATTTGTCATTTCTCGCCCATCGCACCCCACAGAAGGGACTTTTGAAATGCAACGCACCCTCACAGTGTATTTGGGTGAGATGCAACGCACCTAGCCAGTGGAGCAGCTGCAATGATCCTGTTTTGACCAATTCTGAGCATTTTCTCATGGAGAACTTCTGGGAGAAGCTGTAATCTGTTGACCTTGTTCCTTTAGGGGTTAGAAAAACACTTTTAGGGACTTAGGAGCCCTTGGTTTATGGACATTTCATGCTTGGGGTTGTAGGGCCCAAAAATGTCTATAACAGTAGTGACATAGTAGTGAAATGGAGGTGAAATGGAGGTGATATAATGGACATAATAGTGAAAGTGTAATGGAAATGAATGACATTTTTAAGACTCAACATACCCCCCAACTGAAGTTATTGCATGTCCTCATGCAATATATATTACATTAACTCTTTTTTTGATCCTTGAGCTTTGGCTTAACTTTGCATGATATCATTTGATAACTTCATATTTTTGCAAAGTGTTTTACTTGAATTGCAACGTGGTTGGTTCTTGTGTTACAACCAATTTTCTTTTCTTTTTTTTTGCATTCTATTTTGATCTTTGAACTTTGCATAATGATATTTTGGTTATTGTTTGCAAAGTATATCTTTATTGGATTGCATGATGGTTGGTTCTTGTGTGACAACCATGATTTTGTTTGTATCCAATTTATCCTTTAAGCACTTTTTGAAAAGCCATTGTATGCTCATAATAACAATGTAGCAGTTAATATATGTTGGAAGTATGTGGGCTCCTGAGCATGATATGGACATGGCAAGATATGAATATGAATTATTCTCCCCCCCCAATTGATGGTATTGGCAATTTTATGAAATGAGGAAGAGAAATGTTTTTCCAACAATTATCATTCTAGCTTTTTATGGAATTCTATGGTCAAAAGTTAGAAAATGGCGTACCTTAACTTACCCTTTGGAATGGATGAGTTGTATCTGTGGTGGCTGCAAAATTTTGATCATATTCTTCTTCAAATGGCTAAACAATAGGAGTCATGGATAAAGAGTTAAGATGATTTTTTATTGCTTCTACTAAAACTTGTTGAATCTGCTCCAAAATGCTAAAAATAATAGTCTTCATGTCTTCAAAACTCATTGGCACAATTCCTACTATGTGAAAAGATGTTCTGATGTCGAACATAACAGGAAATTGTTGACTTAGTGACCATTAATGGATGCCACTAGTCAACACGAGAACTCTCACCATTGATGACAATGAGAGTCAAGATGCCCAAACACATCTTGCTAGGTACGAATGAATTTGCTGATGTCGAGTCACCTAGAAGATCTGACGAACAAGGGACATTAATGTATTCCCATTGTTTGTCAACATGAGGACTGGCCATTAAGGTATGCAAGCCTCAAGGTGTTTTTACAAAGAACTTAGACTCAAAGGACTATGGACTCAATAATTTGCATTGAAGCAGGGCTTATTTGCGGAATGAAAATTACAGGAAAGGGAAGATGAAATGGAAGATGGCAATGGAGAGTAGAAATGGCAATGGGCAATAAGCATGTGAATGAGCCTCTTGCTTTTATTTGTGGGTTATGAATAGACAAAAAAAATATGGAAAGTGGATGTGAATGTAAATGGAAAATATGAAGTGAAATGAAGTGAATGGTTTATTATGAGGTATGGATGTGATGGAGACAATAGTATCTGAAAGTTTTTTCAAGTGTTTGGATCTGATTTTGCATTAGCATATTTCCTCTATGTTGTTGATCATCCTCTTATGAAACAAATTGGTCTCTTAGAAAGACACCATTCTCTTGTAATCATTTGTCCTTCCTCCTGGAACCTGCAAAAAAACTAATACTTCCTCTGCAATGGAATGTAAGATTATCAAAGGAGAGAGGTGATCAATCTCTCTAGTTATGATATTTACACACAAAACTAGGAATTTGTATTAATAAAACAAGTTCTCAAAAGAAAAATCAAAAGAATTTATACCTGCTTTGGAATTGGTGCCCCAAGTTGAATGTTGCTTTTTTTCAGCAATTTATTTCATTATTTGCTATTTCAAACTCTAGCGATGGATTTCTCATTGTGTAGATCTTGTTGAGATTTTTCCAACGGTACTTGAATCATCAAAATCTGATTTTGTATGAGAAAGATAGGCTGATTTGAACAATGAGGTTTTTCAGCTGCGGAATTGGACTTTAGCTGCGGAATGTGCACAGTTTCTGTAGCTAAAAATCTTGAATAAAAAGTTAGCCATTCATCTTTCATCGTCAGTCCAAAATTAATTAATACCTTCATAAAAGTGAGCAAATAACTTATTCATTTCATTGATTCAAAATTATTATTTTTTCTTGACATGAGGCGACTTAGTGTGGCGACTTAATGATAACACACACCTTGACTTCCCTTTGACCGGGGTCTTTTTCATCGACTTGGATCAAATGAATAGGACACCATCCATGTACTAACATTTTCTCAGCTATCCATGTGGTTTGTTTCGTCTCTTAACACATATAACCTATAGAAGTATGAAAATGGTTGCGGAATTGCCAGTTAGCTGCGGAATCAGGCTGCATTCCACAGCTAAAAGACAGTCTCAAGACTACTGATTAAAGGAATTATAGAAATTGGATTCAGTTGTATACTAATTGTTGATTTATTCAAATTGCCTACAGTATACTGCCACCAAACAGCAGCAAAGCTCCCCACTTCCTTAAGGATATCTGATGTATATTTTTGTCATTTATTATGATGTCAAATATTTTCTACCCAAGAGCTTTAATGGTTGGATCAATCAGAGAGGTGAAACCAAAGCATATAATCCAATCTAGCTGTAAGTGCAGTTTGATACAGATGGAGTAGAAAATAGTCATGAGCTTGATCGGCGCTTTTCGTGGGATTACGGGTTGACAGAGGTCGTTTTATTGCAGAGTTTTTGGCTGAAAGTATGGTCAGACTACCAAGCACGTCATAATAAAGCTAAAAATGTACATAGAACTTGTCAATGAAGACAAGATCCATGAGTACCAACACCTGTGCCGATATTTTAGCAAGTAAAATGCCAAGTCATAGGAATAGCTGTTAGATGGGTGCTTGGAGAAGTGTCGTATTTGATCATCTTACTGTTAAATGGGAAGTAACGGAACAGGTATAGACAGGTGGCAGAAGACGTGTTCAAACTATTCCTTGTTCATTTAATAAAAATCCTTTTTCCCTCACACATTTAGTGACACGGTGGATGACCTGGCAGCCAGGGAAATCAAACCTGGGCGGATTTTTCAAAGAAATCGGAATATGGTCGCAACTGTTCAGAAAAACAATTGTTTTTCCT
>CM062806.1:875377401-875422401 GCA_031772625.1 Pinus tabuliformis | reverse complement strand
GTGAATGATTGGAAATAGAAACATCCGGAAATGAATTTTCACAAGTTGGAACAAAAATAGAAAAATCATGGAAGATGTCAGGATAAAGAGGACGAGGTGCGAACAGAAGGAGGTCATCTGTCACCACAAATTCTTGTTCATACTCCCACATTGATCAGGTGCTCAAGTTTATCCTCAAAAATAAAAGTTCATAGAATGGAATGGAAACTACATGGTTGTATAGATCTCGGTGATCTAAATCCAACGCAACTCGTTTCAATGAAATCGGAGTTCGAATGCTCCCATAAATGAGTTCGATCAGTTTGCTAAATAGGCAAAGTAAGTGCACAGTCAACGAGTTCAAGTCTCTTCAGCAAATCGAGAGGCGCCAAGTGTCACTCTATCCCTAGTCTCACAAATCAGCCCATCGCATCGCATCGGCATAATTTTTTTGTTAAAAATTGGCCCCCGATCCCACCGAGATGTGATATGCAATATCGCATGGATCGCATCGCAGCAAGAAGTCTTGTTAAGAATCACCCTACCCACGCCAATAGAGAAATGCATGGAACCGGATGCGAAAAGAGAATAGGTTGCAATGTAAGGAATTTCTAGTCCAAAAATTCATCGCAGTTCACACTTTGCAGTGGCAAACGACAAGTTGTTAAGGAATTCCCTGGTCCCACGCTAATTGCAACAAGCCGATATATACCAGACGTGAAATTGTTATGAACCATGGTACATAAATCATTAAGTCCATTGCAAATCGCTCATCACAGTTTCAAAAGGGTGGCATATTATGTGCGTACATTTCTCGTCGGTAGTCAATTGCGATGTGTTCTGTCATCAATCGGCGATCGCAGTTTTTGAAAGGAGTTGTTTCGTCCGTCTCTTCGCCAACGCTGATTGCAATTGCGATTTCTAAACCCACTGGGAAGTATGGCTCTAGTGGTCGAAATGTGGCAAATTTGGCGGCTTTCAGGCTGAATTTGATGGTTAGTGGCCGAAAAAGGGAAATTTGTTGAGCAAACTGTGGGAGAACTGAGAGAGGTCATAACTTCTTCAGTTCTTATCCAAATTAGAGGCAAAAAAGAGTGAACTCTAGCAGTTTTGGCTATTCTGAACTCATTGAGACAGCATTTAGAGGTATTTGAGCATTGTAAACACACTTTTGTTGTAATTTTGAGCATAATAGAGAGGCCCAAGCATTGGAAGCTGGACCAAGGAGACATATCCCAGGAGGGGTGAACTCCTCATCAAATCTATGTGTTGTGTGTTGTATTTTAATTTTTTTTGTTGTTATTTTGTTGGTGTTCAACATATGTTTTATGTTAAATTGTTTATAACATTTACATAAGAAACTCTTTTGGGAATTAGTTAATTAAGCAAAAATGGTGAATCCTTAAGCACTTGATAAGAAATTGATAAGCATCTTCGGTTTTATTTTGAATGGGGAATTAGCACAACATTACTAATCTACTCCATTTCATATCAAGTTGGTATCAAAGCACTAGTTTTTTCTTACTAGATTTTCTTGTGCAAAGAAGGAGTATTGTTTGCTAGTTTTGTGTCATGCTAACAAGGTTAAAACTCAAAAGAGGTGAAGGAAATCTGGTTGGAAGCCCTGAAGTTGGGTCAAGGGGAAGAAGAGTAAGGTTTCAACAATATCCAACACTGGTTCAGACCAAATTTGTAGTTGAGACTCCAGAGATCATGTCTCATGAAGGAGAACCTACAAACATGACAGAAGATGAGAAGACCTTCAGAAAGGCTTTCTTTGATATGACAGAGATGGTGAAGGTCCTCTATGAAGAGAGGAATAGCAGGTTGCAAGGAGAAAGTTCCAAACCTCCCAAAGGAGAAGGCTCTTCAGGAGGAGGTAATGGAAAAGGAGGTAATGGGAATGGAGACAAACTTCCACCCTCTCCACCATCTTCTTCATCTTCTTCTTCACAATCATCTTCACACTCTTCCACTAATACAACCCTTACTCATACTCATCATCATTCTTCAAAAGGAGCTGGAAAATCACCTCTACTTAAACTAGATGTCAAATTCGAGTTGCCCATGTATAATGGTGAAGTGAATGCAGAGAATCTTGATAATTGGATTCATCAGCTGGAGGTCTATTTTAAAATTCAGAACCTTCAAGAGGATCATCAAAAAACATGGTAAGATCTCTATTACTTGGTCTGATTTCATTGCTGCTATAAAAAGACAATTCTACCGTTTAGCTCATATGAAAAAATATATCATGAATTGGAAAAAATTTAGACAGTTAAACAGTCAAAATGTGCAAGAGTATACTCAGGAGTTTAGGAGAAGAGCTCTTATGCTAGGAGTAGACTTGCAGTCACAAGATACTTTGCTAAAATACATAGGAGGTTTGTATAGATATCTTTGACACACGATTCTTACATTTAATCCCACAAATCTTGATGAGGTATGTGTTCAAGCTACACACCTCGAAGCAAAAGGGAAAAATGTACAAGAATAAGGTAAGAAGAAGTCATTCCAGAGTGGTGAAAAAGGAAATAACTCTAAAGGAAAGTAGAAGAAAAATGCTTATGTTAAGAAAGAAGGGGAGAAACCCATGTGCAATAATTGTTCCAAAGAGGACAATGATGAAGCGCATTGTTGGAAGCTTCATCCTGAATTAAGACCGAAGAAATTTAACAATAAAGGGAAACAGAAGACAAACATTGTTGTACAACAAGACTTGGGTTTCGACTTAGGTGATGAAACAAAGATTGCAGCCACTGTCACTAAATGAAAATCCATGGAAAAAACAAGCAAAGAGGAAGTCGTGGCAAGCACCAGTGTAGAAAATAACTCCAACAACGCTTCAAATGAAGAAAACAAAATTGAGTTGTTCCATATTAGAGTTATTTCCAAACACGCCAAGATTGATACGTTGTTTGACCGTGGATCCCAGGAAAATTTAATTTCTACAAACTTAGTCAAGAAGTTGAATCTAGAAATTGTGCCTCATCATAAACCATATCCTTTAGGTTGGATAACCAAGGATTCAAATATTCATGTCAATAGGAAATGTGTTTTCAGGTTTTCTATTATTGCCAATTTCGATGATGAAGTCAAATTAGATGTAGTGTCACTGGATATTTCTAGAATTGTGTTGGGAAGCTCGTATCTATATGACCGAAAATTCGTTTTCCATAGATTTGAGAAAAAATATTATTTTTTCAAAGATGGAGTGGAGTATATTGTGAGATCCCATCGTAGAAAGCTTAATTTATCTTTAGCAAGCACAGGGAAAATGAAGTGACTGGTCAATTCCAGCAAGAATCTCATGCTCCTTATGATCAAACAGAAGAATGACATGGAACGTGAATCCTTTGCAGGTTGTGATATGAAGCTGAGAGCAAAACTGGTTGATGTGGTCAATCAATACGGAGATGTGTTTCAAGAACCAAAGGGATTGCCACTCCCAAATATCGGTATGTATCGAATGTTGATTCTGGAAAGTTTAGAAATTAAGAAACAAGTCCAGGAATTGTTAGATAAAGGTGTAATTCGTCCCTCTACTTCGCCATGTGGTTCACCAATTGTTTTGGTACCCAAGAAAGATGGAACTTGGCGCATGTGTGTAGATTATCGAGCTTTGAATAAAATTACCATAAAGAATTGATACCCACTACCCAGAATAGATGATTTGCTAGATCAGTTGAAGAATAAAAAATATTTCACTAAATTAGACTTGAGAAGTGGATATCATGAAGTTAGAATAGCTAAGGAGGATATTTGGAAGATTGCTTTTAAAACCAAACAGGGATTGTTTAAGTGGCTAGTTATGCCTTTCGGTCTTTGCAACTCTCCAGCTACATTCATGAGAGTTATGAATGATGTTTTAAGATCCTTTCTTGATGATTTTTTAATTGCCTATTTAGATGATATTTTGATATTCAACAAATCACGAGAAGAGCATGTCAATCATGTGAGGAAAGAGTTGGATGTCTTGAAAAAAGAACAGTTATTTCTAAAGATGTCTAAAGGTGAATTCGGGAAAACTTCCTTAGTGTATTTGGGCCACATAGTTGGAGTAGGTGAGCTGAAGATTGACCCCTCTAAAGTTTCGATCATTGTGAATAGGCCAATACCCAAATCAGTCACAGAAGTAAGGAGTTTTATGGGAGCAGCGCAGTATTAGAGGAATTTCATTGCCAATTTCTCTTCCATAGTAGCTCCACTACATGATTTGACCAGCGTGAAGGTTTTCTTCCAGTGGGGAGGAAAATAACAAAAAGCATTCGATGCTTTAAAACAAAAGATCAGTCCAGCCCTAGTTTTAGCATTATCGGATTTGAAACAACCATTTTAAATACAAACAGATGCAAGTGACTACGCCATGGGTGCAGTTCTTTTACAGCATGATAAGCCCATTTCATTTCATTCTGAGATTTTTAATGGTGTTTTTATTAACTATCCTACATATGATAAAGAGATTTACACATTGGTGCAAAGTGCGAAGAAATGAAAGCATTATTTAATGGGAAAAGAAACCATTATTCACACCGATCATCAACCTTTTCAATATCTGCCATCTCAAACAAAATTGCAGCAATCAAGGCACTTTCATTGGATGGGAATCTTACAGCAATTCCACTTGGTAATCAGGTATAAGAAAGGTATTATAATAGAGTTGATGATATGCTTTCTATACCAGTTGTTAATGTACCCATTTTACTCAAGAATCATTATGTTTTGCCTGAAAGTTATGTTGAACAATATGCACATGGCGATGAATTTAAAGAGGTATATTCAAACTTGAGTCAAGGCCACCAAGTTGAGGAATTAGACTACCATGTACATGATAATTTGTTGTATCATTTGGGAAAACTTTGTGTTCCACAGGGAGAGAAAGTAAATGTCACAAGGGAAGTGCACACTTCTCTTATTGCTAGACATTTCGGTGTAAGTAAAATAGTGGAAAATCTTCAGAGGTATTTTTACTGGCCTCGTATGCTTGAAAGTGTGCCACATTTTATCAGAGGTTGTTCATTGTGTGCAGTTAGTAATCCTAGTAATAGGAAACTAGGATTATACACACCACTTCCAGTGCCTTCACGTCCATGGGAGAGTGTTTCTATGGATTTTTTAGGAGGTCTTCCTTTATCAAGAAAAGATCACAATTATTTGTATGTATTTGTGGATAGGTTCAGCAAGATGTGCATATTAATGCCTTGTAAAAAAAAAATTACAGTTGAACAAACAGCTCAACTTTTCTTTCAAAATGTATGGGTTCATTTTGGATTACCTATGTTATGAAACCAACTCACAAAAAGATAGAAAAGATAGATCAACGCTTTATAAATAAGCCTCTTCAAGGGGAAACCTCCTTTACATTACACAAATGAACAATTCTTGGATGATACAAATGACAAGACCTCCTCTCTATATATAGGAGTCTAAGGGGTCATAATATAATTAGAGCCAACATAACAATAATAATGTAAGGGCACAATAATAACAATAGTGGGCTTCTATGGGGCACAATAATAACAATATGGGGACTACATGGGCACAACAATATAATAAGGGGGTTGTACTAATAACAATAAGGGGTTACACTAGTATTATAGGGACCTAACATGCCCCTCTCTTTCAAAAAGTGTTGTCCTCAACGCTTGAGTAGTTCTTGATGCTTATGTATAAAATTCTTGTCCTCCCATGTGGAATCTTCAGCGGGTAAGTTCTTCCACATGATGACATACTCTGAAATTGATCGATTTTGTAGCTGTCGGGTTCTTGTTTATGTGACTGCTCTAAGTTCCAATATGAGTTTTCCTTCCTCATCAAGTTCTGGCAATATTGTTTGAACTGGGGTCTTCTACAACTTTTGAATGAGTGGCCACACTTCTTCGTCCTTCTTCCATTCATCCCTTTCTTCTTTTATCCAATATGGTTGGATAATATAGATAGCACAAAACAATGCTTCCACATCCTCATCCTCTCTTGAGAGTGCATCTGCAACAACATTTTTCTTCCCTTTATTGTATATGATTTCAAATTCATAACCCAACATATTTATGACCCATTTTTTTTGTTCTTCTAAAGATAATCTTTGTTCTAAAAAGTATTTCAGACTATAATGATCCATTTTTACCTTGAAGTGTCTTCCCATTAGGTAAGGTCGCCATTTCTTAAGTGCATGTAGTATTGCCAACATTTCCTTCTCATAAATATCTTGCTTGAGATGTAGTCGTAAAAATACCCAATCGCCTACATCAAAACTTCTTTCACTGCAATGTTGATATGCTTGTTGTTTCATTCGATTCTGCACCAAAGTGGTGTTATCCTTTAAAAGTTGGAGAACTTGTTGTTGATGCTCGATGTGATCTTTCACTGCTTGAATCTTTTTCTTCTTGATATGTCCTTCTATATTGAGAGTTCGAGGAGTGGTAATTTCTTCCAATGCATTACAAGATATGGTCGGATTCATTTCTTGATGCTCGATGTGATATTTCACTTCTTGAACATTTTTCTTCTTGATATGTCCTTCTATCTTGATAGTTTGAGGAGTGGTAATTTTGACCAATGCACTACAAGATATGGTCGGATTCATTTCTTCTTTCTCAATGTGATCCTTCATTTCTTGAAACTTTTTCTTCTTGATATGTCCTTCTATCTTGAGAGTTTGAGGAGGGGTAATTCTTTCCAATGCTTTACAAGATATAGTAGGATTCATTACTTATTTCTCTGGGGTGGGCTCCTGGTGTATAGCTTGTTCTTTTGATGTTTCTTGATCATTTTCTTCCTCCTCTTCACAATCAATGTAAAATAATTTCTTCTCAACACACTTATGACTTTTAATTTATTTGTTATCACAATTGTAACAAAGCCCTTTTGCTCTTTTTTTCCAATTGTTGTGGTGTCAACCTTGTAGGTTCTGGAAGGCTAGGAGAAACAACACTTGCATATTTATAGTTGTGAGGGGTAGACTTCCTTGTTGCCATAATTTTTCTTTCCACTTTCCTTTCCAACTTGAATTCATTCTCCAATGAATCAGGTTCCCAAAGACGAACCTCATGTTGAATGTTATCCTTGAAAGTCCCTATGGAGACATCAATCCTCTGCTTCTCTGGAATATCATTTTCCCTTATAGTCAATTTTTGGAAGTCCTCAATGTGCTCTACCATTGAACCCTTTTTTTTGAGATTTATCAATTGACTAAAGAAGGTGTTTCTCTTTGTATCCTCGTAATGTGCTATCATTTCCTACATGGAAATTGACCACGTGACAAGTGGTTTACGAGAACAAAGCCCTTTATACCATAAAAATTGATTCAGCTTTAAATAATTAGATGCAATACGTACCTTTTGTAACAATGGTACACCATGTAGATCAAAATATTTCTCCATCTGTAGTATCCAATTTACCGGATCCCTACCATCAAATTTCCTCATCTCGTTTTTTCTTGATTTTAGGAGCTCGATTTTGAAACGATTGTAACTCTGTAATTTTAGATCTTTAAGCTATGAAATTTTGGTCTATAATATCCCTCTAAGTCCTCTTTCTAACTCCACAATTTTGATCGCAATTGGATTCCTGAAGAAATATTTATTCCCAATCTCCCGCGATGACCTAATTATAGACTAGTTCAGTAGAGTGAACTTGTACGACATGCCACATGTCAATGTTTCAACCTTAGGTTTTGAAAATTATACCCAAACAAAATACAGTCTGTCCTCTTTCTGTAACTTCTTACAAAATTTCAATCTGATTCTCAAAGAGAAAGTTATGACGATTTTCCCAAGGTCACCTGTTTAGGATGTAATTCGGGAGTCTACAAAAACCCTAACTTCCTCAGATCATATATCCAAAAATATAGCGATCCAAGATCTGAAATTCAGACCCGAGGTTCATACCGATTTCTTCTCAAATGGGTTTTGTTTTTAGCTTCTGAAACATCGTAGCGAAAACGGTATAGCGAAAATTCCACGATGACCTGTTTTAGATGAAATTCTAGAGTTTTCGAAAACCCTAACTTCCTCATATCATATCTTCGAAAATATAGTGACACAAGATCTGAAATTCGTACCCAAGGTTCAACGCGCTTTTGTCTCAAATGGGTTTCTTTTTTCACTTTTGAAACATCGCAGAAAAAAAAGTTATAGCGAAAATTCCACAATGAACTGTTTGGAGTAGTGAAACCCTAGAATCCAAAGCTCTAATACCAAATGTTATGAAACCAACTCACAAAAATATAGAAAAGATAGATAAACACCTTAGAAATAAGCTTCTTCGAGGGGGAAACCTCCTTTACATTACACAAATGAACAATTCTTGGATGATACAAATGACAAGACCTCCTTTCTATATATAGGAGTCTAAGGGTCATAATATATTCAGATCCGACATAACAATAATAATGTAAGGGCACATTAATAACAATAGTGGGCTTCTATGGGGCACAATAATAACAATATGGGGACTACATGGGCACAAAAATATAATAAGGGGGTTGTACTAATAACAATAAGGGGTTACACTAGTAGTATAGGGACCTAACAACCTACTTCTATTGTAAGTGATTGTTATTCCTGATTTGTTGGGAATTTTTGGTCAAATTTATGGAACTTGATGGATGCGAAGTTGAAGAAAAATACAGCCTTCCATCCACAAATAGATGGTCAAACTAAAGTGGTTAACATGACATTTATTCATTTTCTAATAGGGTATTGCAACAAACATCCTAAGTTGTGGGATGAACAGTTGTATTTTATTTAGCATGCTTACAACCGAGCAAAACACTCTTCTATTCTAACTTCGCCTTTTGAGGCATGTCTTGGTTATTTGCCTGAATCACCTTTGGATTTCATCTTTGAGAAAGATGTAGTTGTATATGGACATAAAGACATAGACAGAGCAAAGAAATTCATTGAGAAAATTCAGTTGATTCACCAAACAGTTCAAGAACAACTAGAAAAGAGTCAAGGCAAGTATAAGGCAAGGCATGATAAGCATCGTGTGGATCATCAGTTTCTAGTAGGTGATGAAGTTTGGCTTTACATTAGCAAGGAAAGGCTTTAAGGTGAAGGTAAAAAGTTGAAGCCAATCTGTTATGGTCCAATTAAAATTCTGGAAAAGATTGGTAATAACGCTTTCAAGCTTGATTTGCCTTCATATATGCAAATTTATTTCATTGTTAGTGTTGAAAATTGTATGAGCCTCTTTTGATTGAAGATCAAAGAGAAAGTGTATAGATTCCATCAATTGAATATTTTTCTCCACAATTTCTTGATGAGCTTCAGCAAGACACCATACTTGACAGAAGAATGAGGTCATCAAAGAGGGGAAATGTTGATTATCTTTGAGTGGGTCTCAAAGGTACAAATCCATCAAAGTCTAAATGGATTGAAGAGGGGAATGTGAGGAACAATACCCTCATTTGTTCAATAACTGAATATAATATTTTGGGGTCCAAAAGCTTCCAGTGGGGAGGAGTGATCAGGTGCTCAAGTTTATGCTCAAAAATAAAATTTCATAGAATGGAATGGAAATTATATGGTTGGATAGATCTCGGTGATCTGAATCCAACGCAACTCGTTTCATCGAAAACGGAGTTCGGATGCTCCCAGAAATGAGTTCTGATCAGTTTGCTAAACAGGAAAAATAAGTGCATAGTCAGCAAGTTCAAGTCTCTTCAGCCAATCGGGAGGCACCAAGTGTCACTTTGTCATTGGTCCTGCAAATCAGCCCATCACATCACATTGGCATAAGTTTTCTATTAAAAATCAGCCCTCGGTCCCGTCGAGATGCGATATGCGATATCGCATGGATCGCATCACAAAATTACAGCACAGCAGGAAGTCTTGTTAAGAATCACCCTGCCCGCGCCAATAGCGAAATGCCGATGGAACCAAATGTGAAAAGAGAATAGATTGAAATATATGGAATTTTCAAGTCCTAAAATTCATCGCACTTCGCAACAGCAAACGACAAGATGTTAAGGAATTCCCCAGTCCCACGCCAATTGCGACAAGCCAATATATACTAGAGGAAAAATTGTTGTGAACCATGGTGCATAAATCGTTAAGTCCACCATTGCAAATCACTCATCACAGTTTCAAAAGTGTGGCGTATTATGTGTGCCCATTTCTTCTTTGATAGTCGAATGCGATATGTTTTGCCGGCGATCGCGGTTTTTGAAAGGAGTTGTTTTATCCGTCTCTCCACCAGCACCGATTGCGATTGCAATTTCTGAACCCACCAGGAAGCTTCCGGTGGCCGAAATGTGGCAAATTTGGCGGATTTCAGGCCAAATTTGATGGTTAGTGGCCAGAAAATGGGAATTTGTTGAGAAAATCATGGGAGAACTGGTAGAGGTCATAACTTCTTCAGTTCATAACTTCTTCAGTTCTTATCCAAATTAGAGGTAAAAAAGAGTGAACTCTAGCAATTTTGGCTATTTTGAACTCATTGAGACATGTTTCAGAGGAATTTGAGCATTATAAACACACTTAAGTTGTAATTTTGAGCATAATAGAGAGGCCCAAGTATTGGAAGCTGGACCAAGGAGACGTAACCCAGGAGGGGTGAACTCCTCATCAAATCTTTGTGTTGTGTGTTGTATTTTCATGTTCTTTGTTGTTATTTTGTTGTTGTTTAGCATATGTTTTATCTTAAATTGTTTATAACATTTACATAAGAAACTTTCATGGGAATCAGTTAATTAAGCAAAAATGGTGAATCCGTAAGCACTTGATAAGCAAATGATAAGCATCTTGTGTTTTATTATGAATGGGGAATTAGCACAGCATTACTAATTTGTTCCATTTCATATCACACACATACTCATCAAAATGATAGCACAGGTTTTTTGTTCCACACCAACTCCATCCAGTACTTGATCATTGTGAACCTCACATGTGAGATCTGAGATGGATGAATAAAACACACCAAAATCCGAAGGATCAAAGTGACCAAAGGACGGAGGGTGAGGAGATAAGACCAAATGAAAACCATCGGTCTTGCAATCCAAATTTGCGCAAAAATCCTGAGCAGGTGGGGTAGGAGGAGATGGTAACAATCAATAGGTAGATTCTCAACTTCTCCCGTCTCAACCTGTGGAGCTAGAACTATTTGATGAAAAGGGGACGGGCGGTCACTTGGGACAGAAACCTTGTCCGTATCATATTTATAAGCTCTGACACTAAGGTATGTTGGGAGAGGTTCGAATGATTCTTACTCATGTGGATTCTCATAAATGTGAACAAGATACTGAAATATTTCCTCCAAAAATTTCCAGTCAACTTCATCTTCAGGAAATTCATAGCAGTAATGAAGAAAACAATCATGAAAATATTGAACATATTCGTCTGGTCATTTCCACAAATTTAAAAAAAAAAATTGATTAAATGCTTTACAGTCATAAAGAACGAAAGCATGGCATAATTCTCTAAACATGTGATCAAAAGAGTTTATAGAGGATGTGGGTAATGTGTGACACCATTGCTTTGCACACCCTTTGAACGTGAAAGCGAACAACCCATAGGAAATTTCATCTGAGGGGACATCATGCCTGTCACATAAGCCAGCAAAGGCAATTGTGTGCCTGAACAAGGGTGTTCCATTACCACCATTGAACTTCTATTTGGGAAATTCATCTATAATTCACATAAACGCTTCAAAATCAACAGCATGAGAGAAACATGTCGGGGTTATGATTTCAACAGAAGTCATGAAATATCTACAAAAATTCAAAACAGACTTCGAGGGCTCAACTTGTCATTTGGCCCTCCTTCTAGGGCCAAAAATATTGACGATGTTGGACCCACCAACATTTAGAGGATCTCCCATATATGAAGTCCCAACTAAACCTCAAACGTTTTGGAGTAGGAGTCTCAGCAGTGGGTGGTAGTGTAATGCCTTGACCGCGGTAGCGCGCAAAGGTAAGTAAGGTAATTTTGGGTAAGAGAAAGTGTCTGACCCTGCAGAGAGTTAGGTATGATGCATGAAGGTTCTAACACGCGGAGAGGAAAAGGAAGTGTGCCCCCTAGAAGCCTACAATAGTACACAGCTTGAAAGGAACACATGAGCAGAATGACATCACAAGCTAAAATACAGAATAGTCCATAACCCAAAGTGATGAGTTAATCCAACAACACACATTCAATAGAATTAATACAATTGAATACAAATTATTCCATAAGAAAATGCGTAATTTAAACAACATACATTGTTAAAGCAACCAGAATATTCCAACTACAATAACAGCATATGCATGAAAGTGTGTTAGCTCTGTTATCATTATTATAAGTGAAATTTCCATCCATACATACACCATTGACGACCAATAGCCGCAATAGTGGAACATTATAGTCAAGAACACCTACTCCTTCAAAGAAGTATACTCACTCTACATTGTGGAGAAGCCAAGGCTCGTCACAATACTCCCAAGCCTTTTCTAAGTCTAAGCCTATCCAAAAGCTTGGCTCCCAAAATCTTGTTCTATGAGTTATGAGGTTCTATTTATAACAAAGAGTGGGGTGACCCTTGACATTCCCCTTTGTGACTCTTTGACTTTCCTCATGAGTCTTCAACTTATTTTACAAATAACTCATTACACAACATGATGACCTCTCACATTCCAATAATGACACTTGGAATTTCACTTACAACATATTCACAAATAATATTACATTTTCCACATGTACTCATGTGAGACAAAATAGGCTAGAGACAGCCTAACAAGACAAAACATTATGACTTCAAAGTTTGGGGAAATACCAACTCGAAAACCTCCACTTGATGCTTCTCAGTCACATACTAATGCCAAGCTTAGTACTACATGATGATGTCTCCAAACTGATTGATGGTGTCTTTATGATAGCAGACTCTTGCCTCCATAGCTTCCGGGGTATATGTTCTTGGAACCTGTGTCCAACTCATTCTGAACCATGTTCAGCATGATGTTAACCATTATGGTACCACCAATGTACTTTTTCATTTTATGTGTGCTAAGAACCAAGTATTCCCTAGTGACCTCTCGGCTTAACTTCTCCATGTACTCATCAATCTCTAGCCGAACTTGGTTCTTTGGTTTAGTCTCGGTGAGGGAACCGATTGATGGGATCTTGTATGTTGTCACCGTGATATCTAGATTGTTGTAAAACCATGCATATGATGCTTGTATGTTGTTGATGAATGGGGTGAGTTGCTCATAGTTATGGATCAACATCTAGAATTTTTCTTTCTCCAACTCTACTTGTGGCTTCATCCTCTTGGCTAATTGTAGTGGGGCCCCCTTGTACCTCATTGTCCATTCTTGCGCATGGGCGATGGCAGCTTGTATGTTCTTGAGAGTTTGAAAAAACTCATTGCCCTACGTATAGGCCATGCACAAGGGCAACTGATTTATGCATGGTGACAAATTTTTCATAGAGATTCTGCATGGTACTCTCAAGTGTTGATAATTCAACAAGTATCGTTGTCCTCATCTTTCCCAATGCGGAAACTACATTCTACTCTGATGCTCGAAGTTTTTCTACCTCTTGCCTGGTAGCTGGAATTTCTTTGCTACTTGTTCATTCTCTTTCATTAGGTGTTGAACATTTGAGCTTGTTGCTCCTGCATAGGCCAATATGGCTTGGAAATGGCAGTTGGATGTTTCCTGGTGTCTGAAACTATCACCCTTTCCTTAATGAATGTCCAACTCTAATTATGGTTGTCCCAACTCTTCAACCTATATGGGCGTTGTTTCCTCCGTCATCGCACCTTGCTTTTGCTCTTCTTCATTTTTCTACTTCTCTTCCTATTCTTTCTTCCTCAGCTCTCGTTCTTCCTTCTGCTCTTGTTCTTCTTTCTGCGATCTCAGTTTTGCTACCTGAAACCTCTACTTTTCTCTCTTCCTCCACTCTACTTTCTGTGTCCCTTGCTTTCTTTTGCTTATGTTGCCTGCATGAATATTAACTCTACTTTCAATTTGCACCTTTTTTCTCCCTCTATTATGTCAGCAACTTCCCCTTTCCATGTTCTTGTACTAGATTATTGCCTTCTACTATTGTTGCTAGAATCATTGCCATGTTAGTGTTGACTCATTTTCTATGAATAGTTGAGTGTCTGCATATATTAGCAAGTTAACTAGCGCTTGATCAACTGCTTCCCCAGTACAGCTTTTAGTGGTCCATCTTGAAGTAGCTCTCTTTGGTGCCATGGTATAATGCCTGCTGGATAGAAGTGCTTCACAACTATGGTACCTATGGGACTGAAAGGACACTCATGGCAAGCAAACATTAGCTCTTGTAAATCTAACTTCACATCATGATTAGGCAACAATCAAGGCATCTGATTAGAGGGATTGAGCAATTTTGAATGACAGGGATTACTGACTAATTATGGGAATTGCGCAATCCTAGTAGTCAGTTTGGAAGCTTGACGACTAGAACTGCACAATGCGTAGTTCAGTCTGGGCCAAGGCCTGGGAGAGACTTCGCATTGCGTAGTCTCAATGGCCAAGCTAGGAGACTGGCTCCTGAAACTGCGCGATGCACAGTTCGAGCCTGCACAAGACAAGCTCTAAGCAATTCCAGAAACAAAGGCAGAGGCCTTGAGCTCCCAGATTGGGCAGTGCATGTAGTGACGTGTTAGTTCCAAGCAAGGGGACCCATATATGCCCATGGGGAGTGTGAAAAACAAGCATAACTGAAGGATGATGTGAGGTTGAGTGCATATCTGACTAATTGTAGATGCATGCATGTGAAACAACAACAACAATTAATTAAATTGAATGAAAATGAAGCATGTGAAGAGAGTCGCCACAACGGAAACCGTTGGTGCAAAAACGGGAAAACTCATCTAAAATATGGGAAAGTCAATCTATAAATTGAAACAACACTTCTAAAATCTAAAACAAGTTAAAATGCCGACAGCCATGCAAAGAAACAAGTGAAACAATACTCACACAAGCTAAAAAACGAAAAGAGACTAAAAAAGCGGCAAAAGTCAATAAAAGCAAAACTCTCCCGGAAAAGCGACAACAATGCTCTGAAGGCTCCTTGATCTCCTTTGGAATGTTATAGCTTGATGATCAAATGTACAAATGAGCTCTAGAGGCATAAATTAAATATAATTGAGCAAATTGGAATTTATGACGCACATGCCTGAGATCAACGAAAAAAGAGACACTTGGCGGAAACTTCTAAGGATAGAAGTGCCACCTTTAGGAAACTAATAATAGATCCCTACTTCCTAGGGATGTTTCTTGTTTTTTTTCTTTTTTGGGAAAATTGCCATGCATTTCCTGGAGAGATTGTGTGATTCTGGGATGAACCAGGAAACTCTCTGTTCATACATTGAGAACCTTTAGGCTGAGTGGCTCTGGGTTGCCTCTCATGTTCTACGTAATTTCCCAGCTCAAGTCTAGCTGTCATATAGTGTTGCGCAATTCTTGAACTCAAGTCTCACTGTCAGCTTGAACTTCACAATTCTCGGGAGCAAGGCAAGCTACCCTCAAGAATTGTGTAGTTCTCTAAGGCAAGCCTGAAACTGGATGAAAATCCAAGTCAAGAGATCAGCTTATGGGTTAGACAGTAAACCAAGTAAGTATAAAAACCCAATATGCAAAGGATGAGGCTAATCAAATCACAAGTACCTAGATCAATGAAAGATGAGTTGCTCTGATTCAGAAGGGAGCCTCCAAAATGAAGCATATACAAAATTTTGGAGGGTGGTTGTAGCTGCTACAACAAGACTCAAAGTATCAGTCTCATTTTTATAAAATTTGTCATGGAATAATGTTTCCTATTTACCAAATCATTTTTGATAAGGGAAATCCTAATATTTCTCCAAAAGCCGAAACCGACTTGCTCAAGACTGGAAACTAGTTTGGTAAGGAGTTATTTACCTATGTCCAAGTCTTTGGTAGTCTTGCTAACCCCCAAGTATGTCCTCTATATGTCCCTTGTTGAAAATGCAACAAGATGATGGAGCTTAGTTGAAAGGAGTCGCCTTCACTAAGTGGGCCCGCAGGCTATTTTTGGCGCAAAGTCTATTTTTAGACTATGTCTATTTTTAGACATATGGATCATGGTCTACGAGTTGCAGGATGTTGTTTATGGATAATTGGTCATGTTGGGAAAAATAGATGGACTTCTATTTTTGGTTCACAGTGGAGTGATTAGAGTCTATTTTTAGACTGCCATGCTAAAAATAGAAACAGTCAAATATTATTAGCCCTTAGTAATATTTGGACTGTAAACATTATCTTATCCTCTTGGAGCACTTCAGTTCGAGCTACGGATGTGGCACATGCAGCTGACAAAAGGAATCACGTGGTTTCTTATGTGTTAGTTGAGCTATTGCATGGAGGACTTCAGTTAGAACTCATGCATGTGAGTTCTGTGGAGTTGGATGTGGAGTTGATGGAGTTGTGTTCAGTTTGACTTAGTTGAACTAGTTGTATTTAGTCTAACTAAAGAATACACTAGTGATGAGTTATGTGAATTAAATATTAATTAATTCACTAATTATTAAATCATAAAGAAACTAAAGAATACATCAGTTAACTCGGTGCATGGACAGTTCAACAGAGACAGGTGTTAGAGGTAAGTGAAAGGGTGAGTTGTGACTATCAGTTGTGCATGAGATTTGCACTGCATGGATTGAGTAATGACAATGAGGATTGCGCAGTGTGGGCCAATACAAGCAAATTATAGCCTGCGATCACGTGATTTTCACTTGGCATTATGCAGTGGAGGCAGGCAAAGCAGTGGAGGAGATTTGAACTTGTGACTTGTTCGGATCTGAGCTAGTTTTGTGTGTAACAGGTGGAGATAGTACTGAGTACTTGTGAGGAGTATTGTACTATGTATTGTTACATGTTCTCAAGAATTATAGTATATAGATAGTGTGGGGTTTTCAGCTGTATGCTTTCCCCGGGTTACATACTGTATTAATGTGCGCATGCGATTGATGTTTCATTGTTTTTAATGCTGCTAAATTGATGATCAACGTAGAGGAGGTTATGTATTATGCATGTATTCCGCAATAGTGTATAATCAGGATAATATCTGTGAATAAGTGTTTATTATTCAAAATTTCTACATGGTATCAGAGCTGGTTGATTTGTAGAAAAAGTTCTACAGGATATCAAAGCGAGGATTGATCGTCGGATCTATTATTCAGAAAGTGTTCACATTTTATTTCTTCAGGCAGAGTCTGTAATCGGGCCAGGTAGCCTCTAGATTCATCCTTCTTTTGGAAGGTGAGATATCTGGTGAATGCCCATACAGTCGATCTTTGTACAAGAAATACTTTGTTCTCACGAATTTCAGATCAAAAGCGGTTGAGTTTTTGAGCTGTGGAATGGCGCTCAAGGATAAAACTCGGAAACATTAAGTGTGAGTGGAGACAGTATGCCCCAATATCTCACGAAGTTCACCCAATGCTGGGATGAGCTGGGAAGTGTGGGGGTGACTGTTGATGATGAGGACTTGGTGAGCTTGGCTCTCCTTGGTCTTCCAAAGAGTTGGCATTCCTATCAGGACTCTGTCAATGGTCGGGAGAAATTGCCAGGATGGGAGAGACTTTGGTCGGATCTTGTGCAAGAGGAGATCAGGCGGAATACCAGGGACGGATCTTCATCAAAGACATCTGATGAAGAAAATTGTGCTTTTGCTGCCAAAGCAAAGAAGGGGAAGGAGAAGGGTTCTCTTTCCGAATCCAGTTCTTCCAATAATGGGAAGAAGGTTGACAAGTCGAAGGTGAGATGCTTTCGTTGTCATGAGTTGGGTCATTATGCTACTAATTGCCCAAAGAAGAAATCCAAGAAGGGATCCGGGGAAGGATTTGAAGGTGAGGCACTTGCTTCACAGTTTGAGCTGGATTTCACACTCTTCGCATGCATGGTTTCATCCATGGTGGGAAGTGGTTGGTTTCTTGACAATGGAGCTTCTTTCCACATGACCCGTGACAAGAGTTTGTTCAGTACTTTGGAGGAGAAAGATCTCCAGATACTCATAGCGATGGGTAATGATGAGAAGTATAGTGTCTCAGGTGTAGGCACGGTTATTTTTCAGAGGGAGCATGGAGCTCGCCTTACCTTGACCGATGTCAAGTATATACCAGGACTAAAGAGAAACTTGGTGTCGATCGCGATGCTGGAAGACAGAGGCTGTGATGTAGTCTTCAGTAAGGGAAAGGTTTTCCTTAGATACATCATCACTAGATAGGTGAAGCAGATTGGTTCACAGGTCAAGAACCTGTATGCTCTTGAGGTTCAAGATGCATGCAAAGCCTTGAGTAGTGAGGCAACTGATGGAGACTTGGTGGTTGAGAGGGAGCGTATATTACCTCTCAACATGCAGAGCCAGAAGAAGTCTCAAATGACTGCGGAGGAGCCACGATTGGTGCAACAGTTTCAGGAGGTTGTGGAGCAGCCACAACAAGGGAAGCTGAGAGGAATCGAGTAGAGACATCTACTCATGCAGAGACCAGCAGTAGGGGGACTCTTCACCCTGAACAATTTTCTAATGAAGCACTCAAAAAATACTCCCAAATCTTATTTCAGAACACTAGGGGGTATCTCACTTAGCCACCAAGGTTAGTTATGTGGTGTTGGAGTTGTGTTATATTCTTTCCACGACTAACCCACGTAGTGAACCGGGGGTTAGAGGGGGGGCAGAGCCCCCACTTCAGTGCGCCGATTGCGTAGCGGGGGGGTCACAGGGGGGGCGGCAACCCCCCCTGTTTGGGGGGTTTGAGGGGGGTGGGTAGCCCCCCTCTACGGGGTCCGGGGCAGCACCCCAGGATAATTTTTTTTTGGACCCTATATTAGGTTGGGCGAACCTACCTATGGTTTTCGGTCCTTGGTTTTGGACGCGATGGTTTTCGGTCCATGGTATTGGATGCTTCGGCATGTATAAATATGTATTGTAACATTGAAAGGAATATAATGAAAAATCAAGCTGGTAGTCCCGGTTTTGGGATCCAGGGGAAAATCTCCGTGTATATGTGTTTTATGTGTTATGCTCTCGCATTGTTTATTTTTCTGTGATTTAGAATTCGTATGCAAGTAATTTCTGTACGGGGTTAAAACCTACATTTGGTATCAGAGCTGTTTTGGCTTCAAGGGGATGCCTTTGTTGCTGAGGGGTTTCGCTCGGGCCTGTGGTAGACCCTGTTCAGTGGGAGATCTGTGAGATCGATTCTAGTGGTGAAAGAAGATGGCGAGCAGCAGAAAGATAGAGATCGAGAAGTTCAATGGTCAGAGTTTTGAGTTGTGGAAACTCAAGATGGAGGATCTGTTGGTGGATAAAGATCAGTGGATCGCGGTAGATCCAGGTACTAAACCAACGGGAGTGACCGATGAAGAATGGAAGAAGTTGGATCGAAGGAAAAAGCACAATACGATTGTGTGTCTCAGATTCAGTATTGTTGAATGTATCAGGGGAAGCTACGGCGAAGGCTTTGTGGGACAAGTTAGGGACTTTGTACCAATCTAAGTCTCTGGTGAATAAACTGTTCCTGCGGAAAAAGTTGTATAACCTGAGGATGAAAGATGGAGACTCGGTGACAGAGCATCTGAACGCATTTAATACTGTGGTAAGTCAGTTAGCGTCTGTTGATATTAAAATTTCAGATGAAGATAAGTGCATCAGTTTGTTGTGTTCTCTACCAGATTCGTGGGATAGTCTGGTTATTGCAATAGGTAGCAATGCAATTGCTTTGCAGTTTGATGAAATAGTCTCATCCTTGCTGACGGAGGAGATGATACGGAAAAATATGGAGAGCCAGAATGGTGATGCCTTGTCTGTACGAGGACGGTCCCAGAATAGAAACAAAAATAAGTCATCGAGTGGGAGATCTAAATCTAGAGGGAGATCTAAATCTCCAGGAAAACCTGTAAAGGTGGTGTGCTGGAAATGTGGAAAGGAAGGGCACTTCAAAAGGGACTATAAATCTAAAGCTCTTAATAAAGGAAAGGGATCTGATGATGCTCCTTCTGCAGAGGCGAAAACCACCTCAGATGAAGGTGGGGATGTGTACTTGGCTTCTTCAAGTACACATGTAGATCATGAGGCATGGTTGATTGACTCAGGTGCATCCTTTCACTTCACTCCCCATAGAGAATGGCTCTGTGAGTATGAGAAATATGATGGTGGCGATGTCTTCTTAGGAGATGATAGGAAGGCTAGAATCATTGGTCGCGGAAAAGTAAAGTTGAAGTTGCAAGGTGGAAGGGTTAGAACACTTCCGAGTGTTCTGCATATTCCTGCATTGGCCAAAAATCTAATTTCTGTAAGCAAGTTGGATGATGCAGGTGTAAAAAAAGTGTTCGAGAAGGATACCTGCAAGATGGTTCGGGGAGCACTGGTATTGATGCGGGGAGTTCAAACTGGAACTCTGTACAAGCTGCAAGGTAGCACTGTTGTTGATGGGTGCAACAGTTCTGTGGTTCCTAAAAGTGGAGCTGAAAATCTAGTGGTCTCTGGAGAGAAGACCATGTTGTGGCATCAAAGGCTTGGACATATTGGAGAGAAGGGCCTTCGAATACTTCATGGTAAAGGTATGGTAGAAGGTATGAGTAATAGCTCTCTGGATTTTGATTTCTGTGAAAATTGTGTATATGGGAAGCAGAATCGAGTGAGTTTCCCCTCTGATGCTAAGAGGGCGAAACAGATATTAGAGCTTGTGCACAGTGATGTGTTTGGACCTGTGAAAGTTCCATCACTGGGTAAGTCTGTGTACTATGTATCATTTATAGATGACTTCTCAAGGAATACATGGATATATTTCCTTAAGAAGAAATATGAAGTCTTTGACAGGTTTAAAGAATTTAAGGCTCTGGTGGAAAATCAGACAGAGAAGAAGATAGAGGTGTTGAGGACAGATAATGGTGGAGAGTTTTGCAGCAAGGAATTTGAAGAATTCTGTAAGAAGTGTGGTATAGCACGGCAGAAGACTACTCCATATACACCTAAGCAAAATGGAGTCGCAGAAAGAATGAACAAGACGTTGATGGAAAGGGAAAGAAGCATGCTCAGTGGTGCCAGGTTAGGACAGGAATTATGGGCAGAGGTGGTGGATACTGCATGTTACTTGGTCAACAGGTCACCTTCATCAGCGTTGGAGGATAAGACTCCACAAGAAGTATGGACTGGTAAGAAACCCTCTCTTTCACATCTGAGGGTATTTGGATGTGATGCATATGTACATATTCCAAAGGAGAAACGAACCAAGTTGGATAGTAAATCTGAAAAGTGCATCTTTATTGGATATAAGGATGGTTTAAAAGGTTATAAGCTATGAAACCCAGTCACACGGAAGGTTGTGTATAGCCGAGATGTGGTGTTCAGAGAGGTAAAAGATGTTATTAAACATGAAGTCCAACCAAAGGAACCTGAGAAGATAGAGTTTGAGCTAAAGGAGGAAGAATCAGACTCTGCAGCAGAGGAGGAATCAGAAGATGAAGAGCCACAAACTCCGGCTGTGAGAAGATCAGTTCGAGAAAGAAGGCAGCCAGAAAGGTATATTCCTTCTGCTTTCTGTTCAAATTTTTCTTTGTCTATTACTGATGATGATCCCAGAACTGTGAAGGAAGCAGTAGATTCAGAGGATGGAAAACTCTGGAAAGAGGCCATGGTTGATGAAATGGCATCTTTGCACAAAAATGAGGCTTGGGATCTGGTGGAGTTGCCGACTGGAAGGAAACCCATTGGCAGCAAATGGGTGTTCAAAAAGAAGACAAATGCAGAAGGGAAGGTGGAGAAATACAAAGCTCGGTTGGTAGCAAAAGGTTATTCCCAGGTGCCGGGAATTGATTTTGGTGATATTTTTTCTCCTGTTGCCAAGGTAACTTCTATTAGGTTACTTTTATCTGTTGCTGCTGCTTTTGATTTTGAGGTAGAACAGATGGATGTGAAGACAGCATTTCTTCACGGGGATTTGGAAGAGGAAATCTACATGAAGCAACCTGAAGGCTTTGTGGTGAAGGGTAAGAAAGAACTGGTATGCAAGTTAAAGAAGTCTATGTATGGGTTAAAACAGTCACCAAGGATGTGGTATCAGAAATTTGATACATTTATACGGGGACTTGGCTTCACCAGAAGCAAAGTAGATCACTGTGTGTATTTTAAATTAATTGGTGACCGTGTTATTTATCTGGTCTTGTATGTGGATGATATGTTGTTGGTTAGAAATGACAAAGAAATTATCCAGGACTTGAAGACCCAATTGTCCTCCAAATTCGACATGAAAGATCTTGGTGCTGCAAACTATATTTTGGGCATGGAAATTAAAAGAGATCGGGCAAAGAGGAAGCTCTAGTTAAACCAGAGGAAGTATGTCGAGACAATACTGCAGAGGTTTAATATGCAGGATAGTAAATCGGTGAAGGTTCCTATTCCTGTAGGTGTGAGATTATCTGCTGAACAGTGTCCCAAGACACAAGAAGAGGAAGAGGACATGTCCCGTGTTCCATATGCGAGTGCAGTCGGTAGCCTGATGTATGCAATGGTCTGTACTAGACCAGACATTGCACATGCAATGGGAGTATTGAGCAGGTTTATGTCAAAACTAGGGAAGGAGCACTGGACAGCAGTGAAGCGGGTTTTCAAGTATTTGTGTGGCACTAGTGATTATGGTTTGTGCTACCAAGGAAGACCAGGATTGGACAAAGTGTTGGATATTCGTGGCTTTGTTGATGCAGACTGGGCTGGAGATCTGGATCAGAGAAGATCTACAAGTGGGTATGTGTTTAACCTATTTGGAGGTGCAGTCAGTTGGATGAGTAAGAAACAATCTGTAGTGGCTCTATCAACTACAGAGGCAGAATAAATGGCAGCCACTCATGCAAGCAAGGAAGCAGTTTGGTTGCAGAGATTGTGTTCAAGTATGGGGTTAGTACAGGGAGCTATAAGAATAGACTGTGACAGCCAAAGTGCAATTTTCTTAGCAAAGAACCCTGCTTATCATTCAAAGACAAAGCACATTGATGTTCAGTATCACTTTGTGAGGGATATGATAGAAGACAAAAAGGTGTTGCTGGTAAAGGTGGACACTTTGAAGAATATTGCAGATGCATTGACAAAATCTGTGAGCTCTGAGAAGTTCTCTTGATGTAGAGAAACAATGGGCATTTCAAGGCTGGAAAAATGACTAAGCTCTCCTGTGGCCCCCTGTGGAAAGAAAACAACAAGTGGGAGATTGTTGGGTTGTGTTATATTCTTTCCACGACTAACCCACGTAGTGAACCAGGGGGTTAGAGGGGGGGCGGAGCCCCCCTTTTGTTGCGCCGATTGCGCAGCGGGGGAGTCACAGGGGGGGCGGCAACCCCCCTTGTCTGGGGGGTTTGAGGGGGGTGGGTAGCCCCCCCTCTACGGGGTCAGGGGCAGCGCCCCGGGAAAATTTTTTTTTTGGACCCTATATTAGGTTGGGCGAACCTACATATGGTTTTCGGTCCTTGGTTTTGGACGCGATGGTTTTCGGTCCATGGTATTGGATGCTTCGGCATGTATAAATATGTATTGTAACATTGAAAGGAATATAATGAAAAATCAAGCTGGTAGTCCCGGTTTTGGGATCCAGGGGAAAATCTCTGTGTCTATGTGTTTTATGTGTTATGCTCTAGCATTGTTTATTTTTCTGTGATTTAGAATTCGTATGCAGGTAATTTCTGTACGGGGTTAAAACCTACATATGGAAGCAAACATAGAAAGGAGACAGCGTGCAAAAAGTCTAAATTTTACACTAGATTAGATCATTGCTCATGTTAAGCTTAAAATATAAGGAAAAGAGGGAAGAAAATGTGTTGCATGGTAGAAAAATCACTAACTTTCATCTCTTTATGGAGTGTAGTTTCACAAGTCAAGTATGGCAATGTTCCTTCACAAAGTTTGGTCAAATCATCATTCTTCCTTAAAACTAGAGAGAAAGGCTCATTTCAAAACAAGCATATTCTCAAGCAAGCATGGATGCAATGCCAGAATTTGTGTGTTGGAAAATATTGTTTGCAAGAAACAATGTCACCTTTAATTAAGAGTAGTTGTCTCCAAATCTTGTGACAACAATTGCAAGGATTACTTTTAGAGTTCATTTCCAAGGGTGTTAAAAGCGGATAAATAATGGTTCTACAAGTGGAGCATTGGTTATGGTTAAGGTATAGGGAGCTCCCCATCCTAAAATTGCCTTGGGTAAACCTTGTCAAGGGCCTTCCTTGCATATCAAAATGGAGGAGGTTGAATTTTAAGTATGGAAATCCAAGAACTAGCAATTTATAATTTTCTTTGATGATGCCTTAAAAGGCAACCTAGGGGTGGTAGGTGTGACGCGGGGAGGGGGGTGAGATTGTTTCTAAAACCAAAGGAAAACGTAAACTAAGCTTTTCCTAAGGGGTTGGGGAATTCAATAACAACAAAGCAAGAAAGTTCCCTCTATATTAAGGGTTGAATCAAAGAGAAACAAAAATCTAATTGTAATTAAAGACTCATCAATCATAATTCAACAAATATGAAATCAGTTTATCTCTTATAATACAAGCCTCTTGACACTGATTCAAAGAGCTCAAGGGGTGGCAAGGGGTTTCAAGGCTATAGAATTACATTGGGTGCTGAGCACTTTTAATAACCTCATAAATACTAAGGCAAGTGAGGGGTCTCTTTGAATGTTGGAATGCTAAGCTTAAAGGTGGTGATTCCTTTCCTAACATAGCTCCCATGAAGGTTAGATATCAAACTAGAAAAGTTGCATATCAATAAAGCTTAAGTACAAGTGTTGCACCATACCTTTGTTGATGTTTGTAGCTCAAATGGGAACTTCCACACAACTTTTGTGTCAAATGTGTAGGAAGTCATTTGAGTCCTTTTTATTTTGTATTCACTGTAATAAAGTGAAGAGCCTTTTAATTTTATGTGATGAAAAGTCTAATAAAGTGTAATTTAATTACATGAGTGATTTAGATAAATCTCCATCGTTGATCTCAATGAGAGATTAGGATTGTGGAGACTTAGTCACAAACTCAAAATTATAAAGGTAGGCCAAGATAGAAGGAAATGAAACACAGTTGCTCGGTTATATAAGAGAGTTAATGAGCTTTGCTCAATGTGCAAGAAAAGAAGGAAGAGAAGAAACAACAACATGGAGAAGATCAGTTGTGGGTGGCAAATAAGCCCAATGGGAAGTAGACTGCTCAGGGAGGTCGCAACAGGGATGTACGAACTCACCCTTATGGACGAGACATATCGGGACGTACAACCATACGATTGAGCTAAGGGGGGCTATAGTAAATCAAGTATACATTTGTTTTCTCCCAGTGGGCAAGTTTTCCTCAGTTGAAAAGCCCTGGTAAATTTTGAGAAAGTTAATGAAACATTGATTTGAAGGGCAGTAAAAATTGTATATGCATTTGGAAATTTATTTTTCTTTCATTGTTTGATTTCCAGCTATTGTGTGAAATTGTTATGATCTACATTTTTATTTCTATTTTAAATTAAAATTCAACAAATTTTATTTCTTGAGATCGTAAAGTTGTTGGCCACCAAGGGTTTGAGAAATTTTAGCATGGTATCAAAGTTGGGTCTCTAATTGAAGTTTCGAAGCATTTACAACAAAAAGATTTGCAGATTTGAGTGACCAACAAACATATTTGGTGCAAATTTGGGTTTACAACAAGCATATCTTGCATATCTGAGTGACTAATAGACAGATCTAGTGTAGGATTGAGTACACAACAAGTGAGTCTAATAGATATGGGGACTAGTAGTTATTTTGTTGAATGCTTGAAGGATTAAGCACATTTGTAGGGAAATTTGTTTAGATATGGGAAGATGGCAGCGACAAGTCTAAATTTGAGGATTGTTTGGATGGAGCCTCATATTTCTTATCATGGAAATCTAGGGCTACAAAGATTTTGGAGGAAAGAAATCTTTGGGATTTTATTGAACATGCAATTCCATTGACAACAAACCCATAGCTTTTAGCAGCCAAAAAGAAAAAGGAGGTTAAATCCAAGCAGATGATCTTGGATGCAGTGAAGGATCACTTGATTCCTCACATTTCTAAGAAGAGTGTGGCCAAAGAGATGTTTGATGCCCTAGTAAGCCTCCTACTAGAGCAAGAACATTAATAGGAAGATGATCCTAAGAAACAAGCTCATATCCATATAGATGTCCAAATATGACACAACTAACAATTACCTCATGAAGATCACACAATGGTGTGATTGACTTGCAGTAGTTTGAGAGGTGCGGGATATTGAGCTAGTGAACATGGCATTGAACGGTTTCCCAAGTTCCCAAGAACCATTTGTCAAGGGATTTGTGCTTGTGAGAAGCTTCCAAACTTCAAGACATTAAGGGATGGTTGTATCCAGGAGGAAACTCAGATGGTGTCAAAAGCTAACAAGAAGGGAGGCCACAAGAACCTAGCCCTAATTAGGCAAACAAAGAAGGGCAAAGGAAATGTTAAAATTTTAAAGTTCTATGCCAAAATTTAAAAATTATTTGCAAAAACTTGAAAATTCTATGCATAAAATTGAATGTACTTTGCAAAAAATTGAATGGAACTAAATGTACTTTACAAAAAGTTGAATGTACTTTGCAGAAAACTAGATGTACTTTGCAGATTTCTTCTTCTAAACTTTTCAGATCATAAATTGTAGATAGAACATAAACTTAAGGATCATATGAACAGAGTCAAGCACAAATATAAGACATTGAGAGTTAGGTCCAATGACCAGGGAAAAACCCACAAAAGGAAAACCCAAAATATTCTTGTTCTATTAGATTTCTTCAATTGTTCAGTAGAGTACAGAGAGAGAGAGAGTGAGAATAAATAAAGTCACCAATGTCTTATCAACTCCCGGCTAAAATGTTCTTGCGCTTTGCTTGAAGTTTCTCTTCTCTTGATCGGATCTTGTCATTCACACTTGCTCTAGCTCTTCCCTTGCTCTTACTCTTCACTTTCTCTCACACTTCTCTTGCACATACTGAACACTAGCTCTCATTATTCAAAATGAGCATGCTACTCTCAACTCTCACTTGCTCTTGCTTAAATAGATGGGAAAGGATAAGAGTTACAAAATGAATTCATGCATTGAGCCAATAATAAGAGAATTGAATTCCATGAGGGAGGAGTTACTTGAAGAGAAGTGTAAATTCATCCCAAAAATAGAGAGAGAGGTACACATGTCTTGAGGAGTTACAATTCGAATTACAGAGAGAGAGATTTACACTTACACATGAGAGAATATTTGATGAGAGTTAGAAATCGAATTGAATGAGGGAGTTACAAAGGAATTTAATGAAGAGTTGCACTTTTGTCATACATTGAATTAGTGAGGGAGAGTTACATTCTCTTAAGTGTGGAGTTACTATTTAATTCCAAGAGCTAGGTTTGATTTTCCAGGTAAGAGATTCTTAATCTAATTTACGTATTCCATAAGAGAATTCATTTTTTATAAATCCATTAAAGATAAATGCATTTAGACTATTTAATAAATAATAGTATCATAATAATAATAATACTAGTAAGGATAAATATATTAATTCTTGACTTGTATAATCATGATTGATTTGATTTTATAGTGGATTCCATATGTCAAGATCATCCTTTATTATTTAGACATGATTTTCTATTTTTGGAAAGTCACTTTCAAATTGTGATGTGACTTACTATTTTTGGAAAGTCATATTAGAATTGTCAGAAATGAAATTTTATTATAGGTGGTTCAAGTAGAACTGAAAGATATGATTTCTTCTAGGAAAAATTTATACCTAAGCTGCCAAATTTTAACACTCCCTCTCAACTAGGGAAGAATTTTTTCTGCATCAAAGATCTTTGCTTCCTCTGATCTCTTTCATTCATATCAGCGCAACTCTGCTCTATAATATATGTAACAATGAAGTCGCAATCTAAAGAAGAATCATCCACTTGACACAAATTTGGAAAGGAAATGATCATCACATGTAACATAAACAATGATTACACTCAATCAATTTTCATCTCAAAAATTAGGTGATAGAACACAAACATCACATAGACAAGACTCAAACAAGTCACACAAACAAGAATCAAACACAACCAAGTGTCAAGTGGTGGAACACCTACATCCTAGACAAGTCACACAGACAAGTCTCACTACACCTATTGGTCGGATATGTGGATCTTCTCATGTCCCAGAGTGTGGGTCAGATGCATACTGAGGCCTACTCTTTTGGCACACTACACAAGAGGTCCCTCATCCTCAGGAGCTTTCCAGCATCATTCCCTAAACCTGTGAGCTCTGACAGGGGGGAAAGGCAGCTCAGTGTTCTCCATCAACTTTGACCGCTTCCTGGAAGGGTCATGTCCATAAGTCTGAACTTCTCTCTAAAACCAAGAACTTTCATTTCCGTAAAGGCTTGGTAAGAATGTCAGTTATCTTATCATCAGTGGAGATGTGATGGAGCCTCATTACTCCTCTCTACACCATAGCTCGAATATAGTGATACTTGATCTCAATATGCTTGGACTTGTCATGAAACACAAGATTTTTTGCAAGACAAATATCGCTCTTATTGTCACAATATATAATTGTTGTGTCTAGAACTTGCTCAAATAATTCTGCAAAAAGCTTCCTCAGCCAAACTACCCCACAGCTAGCCATACTAGCAGCAACGTACTCAATTTCAGTTGTACTTAGTGCAACAAACTTTTCTTTTATGCTCATCCAAGAGATCATGGCAGATCCCAAGCTAAAACAGCACCCATAAATGATTCTTCTATCAGCAAAGTTATCAACCCAATCAGCATCAGTATATCTATGAAGTCTTACATTTTTAGCAATGTATTTCAATCCTAGATTGATAGTTCCATGCAAGTATTTGAGTACATGTTTTGCAGCAATCCAGTGGCCATGAAAGGGATCAACCATATGTTGACTTAAAGTATTTACAGCAAAGCATATGTCAGGCCTAGTGTTTACCAAAAACATTAAAGCACCAATGAGATGTCTATACTCTATGGGATTTGCCATATTAGGTCTTGCAGCTTTGCCACACAATTTCTTAAATTTCATTTTCATAGGAGTATGCATGGACTTACATTCTACCACAACAATTCTTTCAAGAAGATTAACAACATATTTTCTTTGAGAAAGATAAATTTCACCATGTCTTTTCCAGACCTCTAGACCTAGAAAGTAATGCATCAAACCAAGGTCTTTCATTTCAAATTCAGAAGCTAACTTCCTCTTACACTGGAGGATAAGAGGTTCTCCTCGTGTCAAGGATAAATCATCAAGATACAATACCAAAATCAAAGGTATACCTTGGACTGTCTTGATTAGAGGTTTGGGTTTGCATTGCTTCTTATGAAACCAAGCTTTATCAGGTAGCTATCAATGCAAGCATACCAATCTCTTGGAGCTTGTGTCAGCCCATATAAGGCTTTCTTCAGTCTGCATAGATGAGTTTCTATGTCATGCTCTTCAAAGCCTTATGTTTGTTCCACAAATACATCATCCTTGAGGAAGGCATGCAAGAAAGTAGTTTTCACGTCCATTTGGCGAAGAGTTCATCCTTGGCTAGCAGCTAGGACAACTGTAACAGCCCCGAAATAAAAACATGTAATTAATTAGATTAATCTTGCGATTTATAATCAACACGCAATTTATCAACTAATTAACATCAAAATTCATAAATATGAGTAGAGACAACTTATCTGTGGCGATAATGTTTCTCACTTGTGATTCCGGGGTTGAACGCTAGTTGAATTCTGCTAACTGCAACAAATTCTTGGGGACAACTCTCCACCCAACCGTAGGCTCAATTGCACAAAATCTTGTTACAACTGGCCACCCCCGAGCCTTAATCAACGTACTACTGCCAGAGAATCCTTTGTCTCACAAAACTATTCTCCCAAGAGAATGGATGATGGAATCATGGAATGATGGAATGCCTCTCATCTTCCTCACCATCTATTAAATAGAGCAAACATTGGAAGGGGAACCACATGCACACACTCCATGTGTCACATGCAACTTTACTACTTTCTTGTTTTATTTACTTTTTGATAGCTTTACTGATTTTTACTGCTTTCTTGTTTTATTTCTTTTGTTTTTACCTTTTTGATAGCTTTACTGTTTTTTACTATTTTTCTACTTATTTTTATTTATATTTATTTAGAGCTTTAGTATTGTTATTTATTATTTTATTATTATTTATTATTTATTTACTATTACTATTTTTTATTTATTGTTTATTATTTATTTTCTTGTATTTTAATATTATATTATATTATTTATTATTTATTATTTTTATTATTATTATTATTTATTATTAAGGGACTTAAATACTCCCTCACTTTAAGGAACTTCGTCCCGAAGTTAAGTTGAATTATTTAACATTTTATTTTGTTATTTATTACTTCATGTTTGTCGACAACCTCTGTTGAACTATTATAACCAGAAGGCATCGAAAGTTTCACAACACCCAGGAAATCCCAAGGAATATCTGTCCTTTTTCCCACAGGCATAAGCCTCCTCAGTCTGTATCCTAGTCCAACGTTAGCCCCAAGGCTCGCGCCTGACTCAAACCTCTTCTTCCCCAAGGCAGGCATCCGTACATTGCTCAATGTCTCCGAGCATCTCGCAAGGTTGGCCCACTCCCTCCACAACTCACTAAGGTGCACAAACCTAGGCATCGAAGTCCTTACACCCCTACCAGACTTCGACATCCCAATACAATACTAGGCACCTAGCCTTCAATATCAGGCACTTGGCCTCCTCAAGATGGTCCCATAGCCCTCAAGAGTTATCATCAAGAGCTATACAAGACAAAGGAACCACTGGCATATGTAGTGTTGATTGAGTATGTCCCCAGCCCATATGATATTACATATTCTCCATCACAGTTATGGGCTCCTACGAGATCATCAAATAAACCGACCCTCTCGGCCCATTCATGGATTTCTTGTCAATCACCACATCTCAACATGCATCCAACGCATTAGCTATAACACCATAGTATAATATAAAATAATCCACATGTTGAGTCTTGCATGCCATCATGAGAACATAACATCATTGTTATCACAAAATTATGCATGTCATAAATCTACATACAAATACCACATGCTTCACATCATAATATCCTCATAAGTTACAACATCAACATATGAACATCAAAGACATATCTTCACATAATAAATTAACCACATGTCAATATACCTCAATATAACATCATAATCCCTATGCATATCATATCCATCATGAACATTTAATGACAAATAAATAAATAAGAACCACATATAAATCATTAACCTCTCATCCGAACTATATTTGTTTACTACATACCATCTCAATATGAAACATCGTTAATATGAGAATCATCTCAATCTTATCAGATATAGAACAATAATACACTTTAAGCATTATTATCATGAATTGATTTCATTTACTTATATCAACAATGAATACTAACTATGAATTAAGATTATTCAAGATCCCTCTAAGATCTATGTTATCTCGTGAGTACTATTATTGTCAGGTTTTCATCAAGGTACCAATTACTTTTCAATAATCATTTCTTGTTTTTTCTATTAGGAAGTTAACTATTTATCTAGGGGGTATAGTCATCGTTGTTAAATTTCAAGGGTGACATCCTCGGAGCTATGTTGACAAATTAAAATTTTGATATGCCCGAATGACTATGAGAATTCGATCGCATATATTTGCAATCATACAAATTGCATCTATATCATTATATAAATGATACTCCTAACTGTAAATGAAACCTAAAATCACACAAAACTACACCCTTCTGAGGTCAAACTCTTACATCAATTCTATTAAAAGATAAAATGTTAGTAACTAAGATACAACATAGGCACATGATCACATTATTGCTACCAACCCATAAATAACTAAAGTGAGCATTATCGAAATAATCAACAAATTATATTTTAGATGACTTATTGTGGATGAGCATCATGAGAAAACTTGGTACCTCTATAATCAATTGATGATATCAAGTCATAATTGACACAACATCAAAACTCACATAATTTAGTAAGGGACGCCATATTATCAGTTATTCTAAAACTAATGCCAACAAGGTCGAGAGAAATCCCCCTAGGTCAAATGTAACTTTAATCTATTAGTATCCACCACCTTAATAGCTATATCAAAAGAAAGCCAATAGTAAATAAAATTGACATCCTAAATTAATAGACAAGTATATATTAGGTAACCAATCAATAATCAAGAAAGTTAAACATTGTTAATGCCTCAAAATGCTTTTAAAAATAATTGCAATTGCAACTATTTACAATTCAATCTGTTTCTATATAATTTATCTAATTTATTTTTCCACCAAATAAATAAAATACTCTTTTTTATCTTTAAATTCTATCAATATTCAAAACATTGTTATTAACAATATTCAAAATGTCCTCAAATTATTATCAACTATGAAATTTATAAAATTCATAAGTTCACAATTTTAAATATAATTTGTCAATTAATTAATGTATATAGAATATTCCAAAAATAACTTATCAAATTTCTCCTTTATGCTTAATTAATCCACTTATAATATGAAAATAATAAGCAGGGGCTCCTGTCACGAGCTTGCTACTTGCTAAGTCTCTTCGTATGGCTCTACAACCAACTCCTAGTGAACCAGTGGTGAACCTACTAGGAACTTTCACGCTCTTGTGGCATTCTCAATGGCTTCCTCGCCTTACAGCCTTGGCGTCCCTTCGTTCCTTTGGCGAACTTCCTGTGAACTTCGGACGAAGATACAGAAGCAACTACTACCTTAGCAGACAATTTTGATGCACAGACATAGTATTCAGATGAATTGGGTACTCATTTTATTCTAGAATGTATGCAAAGATTACAGAGAGGAGGATCTTTACAAATATCGACTATCTTCGCGTTTATCGGACTTATGCCGTTCTCAAGGAACCAGCAATACCGAAGGCTTCCTGGCGATAGATAGACTCTACCTCAGATTCAGACCACACACATTTACAGACTGATAGATACTCTAAATGATTCAGCCACTTTAGGTTCTCACCAGTGCCAAGCACACTGATGCGCAGGCTTCCAAATCACCTAAGGACTTGAGTTCTTCTCGTGGTGCAAGCAGATCAGACGTGATGTCCGCAGATGCAGAGCAGGAGAGATACTCGACTCAGACACAAAACCCAGACTGACTCTCTATGAAACTCTAAATGTGAATGTCCTGGTAATGAGCCTTACCCTCGTTATATAGGAAAGGAGGGGGGACAAACATCACTGTAGGACATCCGTGAATTGTCCTAAAAGTGGAAGGAATCATTACTTTCGAATAAGACTGAGACGATGTCCGCACAAATATTCCAGTCCAATGGATGGAATAGTTGCTTTCGGGTAACGTCAAAGTAGATCGTACTTGTAGATTTCTATCCAAAATCAACATTATTTCTAGGCCCCATGCAGGCCGACCAAAACAAAGTGGATGCCTTTTCCGTAAAAGCCCACGGGAAAGACTAGGCCCCATCAAGCATTGGGCCGACTAAACAAAGTGGATACTTTTTCATGAAAGTCCACGAGAAAAGAATATTTACACAGTGAATGCTTTGGAACAGCAAAGCTCACGAGAAACTGGCCACAATTAAGCCCTTGTGACTGGTACTTATTACAGTGATCAAAATACGGTTAAATCATGGAATCTGTCTCTTCTATATAGTAAGTCATCACAGGCTTTAGTATAAATCCTGCGGACTATCATTGGCTTCCCCAAGATAATTTGATGCTGTACTTTGGTTAAGACTAACCATTCTAGATGTTGCCTCATGTATTCTTGGAGTAAATAATTTAGTCTATGAAATGGATCCCACCCCTTAACTGTCATTTCTTTGATAGTTTTATATATGGTGTGAAAACATTCTCCAATTCCATGTTCAGGGCACCATTCACAGTATTTTCTTTCATATTCTTCATGGTATACTGGGTCCATAGCAGTTCTGCTTACCCCATATCACTCCACCATTCCCGAAACCATTGGCACTGTTGATTTCTCTGTGAGGCTGCTAGCGTACTAAACTTCAGCTTTGTATAGTGGGTTTCTTCTTTACCGTCAACATTTAGGAAATCCCACCATAATTTTTTATAACCTGCAAAATCATAAACAGTATCAGGAAAAATAATCTTGGGATCATTTCTGGGCCACCTAGCACATGGCTGGACAGGCCAATGCCCTTATTCATTCCAAATATCCCTGGTCCGATAAATACAAAAGTATTTTTCATAAATACCCGTATTGCGACCTCCATGGCACCAGATGCCAGTAATATCATGAAAGTTTTGTTCGAGGACTTGATGGGCAATTCCAACATCTCTTTTGGCTTTGTCATATATCATGTCATGGATCCACTTACGACCTTTAGGGTACACTTTTCTCTCAAGTACAAAGTGTTGGATGTCAGTGTGGGGTTGTAAATTAGCATCTAGGACTTTTGTATTTTGCAGCTGCCATGTGGGTCTCCAATTGTTTTTGTACGTTTCCCAGTCTTGGTCATCTGGGATAGTCCTTAAGACTTCTTGTTTCTACTGCTAGTCCCACTCAGTAATGATCATCATGACATGATCCTTTTCTTCTATGTATTCTCTGCTTAAGAAATCAGGCAAATTATTATCTTTACCTCTAATGTGTTCTACTTGAAAATCAAAATTTGCAAATAAAGCTTGCCATCTGGAAAACTTAGCTTCTCCGGCTTTCTTGATGTCCTTTGTCAGGACTTTCTGCAGGGCAGATGCATCAGTTCTCAGAAGGAAAGGTTTGTTGATAAGATAAACCTCGAACATGCTAATGCAGTTCCATGTTGCTTTTACTTCTTTTTCAATAGTGGAGTAGTTCAACTCGGCTGGATTCCACACACCTGAAGCAAATTGTACTACTTGTTCTTTCCTTCCAACCTTTTGCTTAAGAATTCCACACCATCCTATGTTGCTTGCATCAGATTCAACAATTTTGGGTGCAAGATCATCAGCAACATAAAAAATAGGTAAATATTTTACCTTGGCCTTGATGTTCTTGACTGCTGCCGTATGCACTAGACTCCATTCAGGAGGATTCTTCTTTAGTCTCTGATTTAGTATCTTTCTGTCACTGGCGCAGTCTTGATACAAGTTGCTGACATAGTTTAAGCAGCCCAAAAACCTTTGAAGTTGGTTCTTTTCTGTGATTACATCTGGGAATTTATCCACAAATTCTAATGCATGTTGTTGCAGAGAAATCTAGCCATTGCAGATTGTATGGCCTAGAAATTTGATAGTGGTTTGGAAAACCTCTATCTTCTTCTTGCTAAGCACAAGACCATTATGTTTAACCAAATTTTTGAATATACGAACATGCTTAAAATGGTCTTGAATGGTTCTTGAAAATATTAATACATCATCAATGTATACTATCAACCAATCAAAATATGGTCTGAAAATATTGTCCATTACCTTCTAAAACTTTGATGGAGCATTCTTCAACCCAAAAGGCATGACATTCCATTCATAATGTCCAGCTGGTATACTGAAGGCAGTCTTGAACTTATCTTCTTCAGAGATAGCCACTTGCCAAAATCCTGCTTTTAGGTCAAATTTTGAGAAGACTTTAGCTCCTGCTATCCTCTTGATTAGATCACCTTTATGAGGGATTAGATAGGTATCATTAGTTAGGACTGTGTTCAGAGGTTTGTAATTTATGACCAATCTGGGGATACCTTTGATTTGTTCAGCTCTCTTATTTACATAGAACCCATAGCAGTTCTAGGGACTGTTGGATTCTCTAATCAATCTTATGTTCAGGAGCTGTTGAATTTCATTTTGGAGATTTCTGTACTCTTTGCTCATAGGGATGGCTCGACTCTTACAAGGTTTACCTGTGTATCCTTCCTTGTAAGGGAGCTCAACAGTGTGCTGCTTTCGATGCCAAAAAGCATTTGGCTCCTCTGAGCAGCAATCATCTTCAATTTCTTTCTTCAGATCTTCAATCTTTCTTCTGACCTGTGGCATTTTGAGTTGTTCTTCTACTTGCAGAGTAGATTTTAGATCTTTTAGATCTGACAACCAAGCTTCAGCTTTATCCAGATTTTGTAATGTCTGGACCATTGTAGAAATTCTGGGATGTGAAATATAAGGAAGCTCAATTTTCTTTCTAGGACCCTTTGATGTGGGGACAGAGATAAAATATCCGGCCTTCCCACCTTTGAGCCTGAGAGATCCATGTGGCTCTACTGCTGCTAGGAAAACATTTCCCAGTATACAATCTACTGGTATATCAGCGACTGCAAACTTTAGATAAACACATTGTGTATCAAAGCATACTGAAGCTTCTGGTACTTCATATTGCAGTCTTTTATTTCCTAGACCAACAACTGTTCTTTCTGCAGCAGTACAATATTTGGTTGGAATATTTTTCATGTTAAGGATATTAATGTCTTCTCCTGAATCAAGAAGAGCAGTCATCTTGAATATTTGTCCTCTGATGCAGATGTTAATTCTGACATGGTGTTGCTGATAAGAGATTGTGAGTAGCCTCATGTCTTTAAATCCAAAGTTTGGATCTTTTACCCCTTCAGCAATCTGAATTTCTTGATTATCCCATGGTTGGCTTTCATCTCTAGCCACCTTTTTGCCTTTCTGGAGTTCTTCAACTTGAACTTTCATCTAAGAAATTTCTGTTTTAAGATAATGAATTTCTCTGTTTACTTCCCCCAAAGTCAGTGATCTCACTTGTCCAGGCTTTTGATGATGCTTCTGGAATGACTTGGTGTTTCTTTCATAAGATGCATCAATAAATAGGGGTTTCTTACCTACTTCTTTTGAAGCTTTAGATTTGAGCTGCTCTGTAAATGCTTCAATCAGGTGATTCTTCATGTCTCCATCCTCCATGGTTCTGATGTGTGATAAAATTTTCAGCTCGTCTTCATCAGTTGCAGCCATGAGGACTTTCTCTTTCTGAGGCTTGGACCTCTCTGGTTCTTCTTTGCTGGAATTGCTGGAATATGCAAAATCATATTCATATTGAGCATGACAAGCACATTCTTCTGAATCAAAACATAAACAATTTGAAGAATTGGAATCTGAACATTGCTCCATGTGAGCATGTAATTCTTCTGCTGAAGAAGTACTGAAAGAATCATAGGATGATTCTTATAGCTGGTGCTGTTGTGCATGTTCTCTGATAACAATATTTTTGCATTGCTCTGTTCTGTGTGACCGAGAACCACATTTCATGCATAGCATTGGTTCTCTTCCTTCTTGTTTTACTTGTTTAGCTTTTCTGGCAATCTCCTGAGATCGCTTTCCTCTATTTAACTTTGACTCTTCTCCTTGGGGACATCTAGAGGAATTGTGGCCATTCTGGCCGCATAACCAACAAGTAAGTTTGTTCCATTTGTCCTGCTTGGAAGTGTGCAGGTGTATGTCAGTGGGACAATAATAATGGGTTTTGGAACATATTTATAATACCCCCATTTTCTTTGTGCTGGTTTTGGAGTTCTCTTTTTGTCCTTTGGATAATTTCTTCTGTTTTTATAGAAATTTTCTTTAAACTCTCTTTTAGCTCTCTTTTTGGATTTTCTCTTTTTAACCAAAGGATCATTAGCTGTAAGTCCATACTTGCTGCAGATGGACTTTCTATCTGGCAATCTGGAGAGTTTCTCCAAAGACTTATTTACTTTTGAGATTGTGCAAAGGCTGACCAAAGTCTTTGTAATGTGAGAATATATCTCACCCCAAGTGTAAGACTCAAAAGGAAGTTGAAATATTTCCTGCATTCTGATGTAGTCAATAAACCTTGATGGCAGGGCAGCAAGATAAACCTGTTTCCATAACAGATTCTTGGAGTCTTTGACTTCATAGATTCTTTGCATCCAGTCTCTATGAAAGTCATCATATTGGGACATCTTATGGCACTTTAAATTCATCAATATAACCTCATTTTTATCAGCAATTTCGGTTTCACTTCCACACCAATGTTCAATAATCATTGATGTAAGTGCACCAATCATATTGCTAATGATTGTGCCATCTGGATTATGGATTACATCTCCTTTCTCATCTTTAAGGACTTCAGCTTCCATTGTTTCAATGAGCTTAAGAGAGGATTCTGTCTCCCACCACCTGAGGAGTGTCCCTGTAAAACATTGGATAATAGTCCTGCAAGCATCTATTTCACTTTTACCCCTAAGACACATGAGTTTATATTTTGTGTACATTATGTCAATCATTTGCCTTATTTGACCAACACTCATGTTATCTATATTCCACTCTCTGTGGGAATCAGGGAAAAAGGTGTATGCTTCAGGAAGTTTTCCTTTTCCTTCTATGTCGGGTGCAGGGTATTTATTGAACCTGTGCTCCAGAGGTTCATATATGGGAAAGATCTGTGTATCTAAATCTTTTTGTTCTTTCCCTGTATCTACTTCTTCATCCTTAAATAAGGATGCAATGGTGATTTTATGTGTAGCCTCAGTATCATAAGATGACATGGCTACTTCTTTAGGAAATAATGCAGGAAACATGTCTACAGGCTTCACAGGATCCTGAATTCTTATGCTTCTTTTTACAAGGAAGGAATTTGGAACTGGTTTCTCATTCTTGGGTAGATTCATCCTTTCAACTCTGTCTGTCAAACCAGCTATTCACTGCTTAGTTGCATCAAAATGATCAACTAGTTTTTCTTCTATTCCTTCTATCTTGGTTAAAGATTCTCTAGCATAAGAACGAATAATACTGGAATCAAATTGTACATTGTTAAGACACTTATTTATATCATTTATTGATACTTGGACTGTATCAAATTGTTCCTTGACTTCTGTAGATTTTGCAACATTCATCTCTAAGCCTTTTATTGCAGTATTTGCCCAGTTAAGCTATTCACTAGCCTTTTGAATTCTCCCATCAATGCCTAAAGCGTTGTCATCCTTCTGGACTAAAGGAATGGCTTTGGCTACATTCTGATTTTCTCCTAAGACAATCCCTTTATAAGGAGGAAAAGTCGTAGGGGTTTCAACTGTAGACCCATCTAATGCAGTCCAGGCATGCTTATTGGCTGAGGTACTGGAGGATCCAGTCAGAACATGTAATGGACAAACATTATCTTTCCAGGAGTAGAAAGATATCCAAGTGTTATTAGTGTCCATATAATGTTTCCAGGCCTCTGACAATTCTTTCTTTTCATGGGGAGTATAGTTCTGATCAATTTCATCAGCTTGAGGATTGGTGTAAAGATCCCAATTTAGCATGGCTTTCATCCATGCTGCACTGATTTATTTCTTCAAACATCCATCCATGAGGGAATAGAATTTGTGCATTTCCATTACTGCAGGCTTTTTGCAGTCAGAAGGAACAGAGCGAAATCTGCACTCTGGAATCAGGCCATTTGCCTGTTCAAGGTATCCCAAACCATATCTGGGCTTGTCTGGTCTCATTTGGCACATCATTTCTGTCATCCTTGGATCTTCGTCTTCTAGTGTGACGATTTCATGCATCATGAACACATGGTCTGGATCTTGCTCATGAGGAAAAGGTATATCAGTACATTTAGGATTTGGACAAGGATTGATAGATGTAGATGGAGGAGCAACACCAGATCTAGGATTATGGTTTGAATGGATATTAGACTTAGCTAAGGTAAGCAGATTTACCAACTCTTGACATTCAGGGCATTTTAAGCAGGGTATCCTGTCACGAGCTTGCTACTTGCTAAGTCTCTTCGTATGGCTCTGCAACCAACTCCTGGTGAACCAGTGGTGAACCTACTGGGAACTTTCACACTCTTGCGGCTTTCACAACGGCTTCCTCACCTTACAGCCTTGGCGTCCCTTCGTTCCTTTGGCGAACTTCCTGCGAACTTTGGACGAAGATACAGAAGCAACTACTAGCTTAGCAGACAATTTTGATGCACAGACATAGTATTCAGATGAATTCGGTACTCATTTTATTCCAGAATGTATGCAAAGATTACAGAGAGGAGGATCTTTACAGAGATCGACTATCTTCACATTTATCAGACTTATGTCGTTCTCAAGGAACCGGCAATACCGAAGGCTTCCTGGCGATAGATAGACTCTGCCTCAGATTCAGACCACACACATTTACAGACTGATAGATACTCTAAATGATTCAGCCACTTTAGGTTCTCACCAGTGCCGAGCACACTGATGCGCAGGCTTCCAAATCACCTAAGGACTTGAGTTCTTTTCGTGGTGCAAGAAGATCAGACGTGATGTCCGCAGATGCAGAGCAGGAGAGATACTCGACTCAGACACAAAACCCAGACTGACTCTCTATGAAACTCTAAATGCGAATGCCTTGGTAATGAGCCTTACCCTCATTATATAGGAAAGGAGGGGGGACAAACATCACTGTAGGACATCCATGACTTGTCCTAAAAGTGGAAGGAATCATTACTTTCGGATAAGACTGAGACAACGTCCGCACAAAGCTTCCAGTCCAATGGATGGAATAGTTGCTTTCGGGTAACGTCAAAGTAAATCATACTTGTAGATTTATATCCAAAATCAACATTATTTCTAGGCCCCACGCAGGCCGACCAAAACAAAGTGGATGCTTTTTCCGTAAAAGCCCACAGGAAAGACTAGGCCCCATCAAGCATTGGGCCGACTAAACAAAGTGGATACTTTTTCATGAAAGTCCACGAGAAAAGAATATTTACACAGTGAATGCTTTGGAACAACAAAGCTCACGAGAAACTGGCCACAATTAAGCCCTTGTGGCTGGTACTTATTACAGTGATCAAAATACGGTTAAATCAGGGAATCTGTCTCTTCTATATAGTAAGTCATCACACGCTTTAGTATAAATCCTGCGGACTATCATTGGCTTCCCCAAGATAATTTGATGTTGTACTTTGGTTAAGACTAACCATTCTAGATGTTGCCTCATGTATACTTGGAGTGAATAATTTAGTCTATGAAAGGGATCCCACTCCTTAACTGTCATTTCTTTGACAGTTTTATATATGGTGTGAAAACATTCTCCAATTCCATGTTCAGGGCACCATTCACAGTATTTTCTTTCATATTCTTCATGGTATACTGGGTCCATAGCAGTTCTGCGTACCCTGTAATCACTCCACCATTCCCAAAACCACTGGCACCGTTGATTTCTCTATGAGGCTGCTAGCGTACTAAACTTCAGCTTTGTATAGTGGGTTTCTTCTTTATCGTCAATTTAGGAAATCCCTCCATAATTTTTTATAACCTGCAAAATCATAAACAGTATCAGGAAAAATAATCTTGGGATTATTTCTAGGCCACCTGGCACATGGCTGGACAGGCCAATGCCCTTGTTCATTCCAAAGATCCCTGGTCCAATAAATACAAAAGTATTTTTCATAAATACCCGTACTGCGACCTCCATGGCACCAGATGCTAGCAATATCATGAAAGTTCTGTTCGAGGACTTGATGGGCAATTCCAGCATCTCTTTTGGCTTTGTCATATATCATGTCATGGATCCACTTACGACCTTTAGGGTACACTTTGCTCTCAGGTACAAAGTGTTGGATGTCAGTGTGGTGTTGTAAATTAGCATCTAGGACTTTTTTATTTCGCAGCTGCCATGTGGGTCTCCAATTGTTTTTGTACGTTTCCCAGTCTTGGTCATCTGGGATAGTCCTTAAGACTTCTTGTTTCTGTTACTGGTCCCACTCAGTATTGATCATCATGACATGATCCTTTTCTTCTATGTATTCTCTGCTCAAGAAATCAGGCAAATTATTATCTTTACCTCTAATGTGTTCTACTTGAAAATCAAAATTTGCAAATAAAGTTTGCTTAGTAGTTGCTAAGTCTCTTCGTATGGCTCTGCTGGGGGACATTGGTATCAGAGCCAGTAACGTCTCGTTCATAAGGTCGGTATTCAAATCTTTTTACTCATATCCAGAATGGAATCTTTCAGAAAGTCTGTTTCTTTCCGAGAAATTGAAGAGAGTCTAAAGCAGAAGAAAACCCTTTGAGGGATATGTTTGTGTCAAGTTCTAGTCGTGTACTAAATTCCGCTGAACTTGAGTATGAAGAATCACAACCTTCTGCTAGATGGGCACTGCCTGCCATAGACCCTTCACAAGTCTATAGTGATTTATCTATGTTTCATCTAAGAGCCTCAAATAGAATAAGTATTAAAGAATCTGTTAGTCAGATACAGGAAAATTCCGATTGTATCCAGACTATTGCTCTGTTGAATCCTAAAGAATTACAGGTCGAAGAAAAGAGGTTGAAAACAAACTATTTGCACTTAGGATGCATTCGGGTAGGAATCAATCCTTTGATCCATAAAGGATTACAAACTTTTGTGCTAGCCACTGTGAGAGATCTCACGCACAATAAGTACACAGATTCCTTGATTGGCGGGATTGTTGCACCTTTGTCTGACGGACCAGTCTACTTTGACTGTTTCCCAAATTTCTCTGTGTATACTTTTGACGAAACCATAAACGAAATCCTTCAGCTTCAAATACAGACTACTGGTTTCGATATGAAGAAAAAGAGAAATTACTTAGGTATCCAGGTCAAAGCTTGTTTTCGACATACCAATACTCTTTGGCCAGCCATCCACCATGCACCCAGCCGTGAATCAAAATCTAGTACAGTCGTTCTCACTGATGCCAAAAACCAAAAGATTGAGCATCTGACTATTAAATGGGAACATCTTACTTTTCCAGAACACTGGGTTGTCAATAATCCTAAGCCATTATTGCCATAAATATTACCTCTGCAAATATCACAGAAAACCCAAACTCTGTTGTTATTTCTTTCCCTCGTAGATCCACTATTGACCGCAAAAGAATTGAAGCCGCCTGTAAGTCATCCAAATATTACAGAGACCCTTGTACAGTAGATACTGCTTGTTCTACTTCGTCTTTTTGTAAACATACTTCTTTGATTGATATAGCCCAACTTGTAAATTATTCTTCTCTGGAAATAAAATGCCTGAATGTCAAGAGCTGGTAAATCTGCTTACCTTAGCTGAGTCTAATATCCATTCAAACCATAATCCTAGATCTGTGTTGCTCCTCCATCTACATCTATCAATCCTTGTCCAAATCCTAAATGTACTGATATACCTTTTCCTCATGAGCAAGATCCAGATCATGTGCTCATGATGCATGAAATCGTCACACTAGAAGACGAAGATCCAAGGATGACAGAAATGATGTGCCAAATGAGACCAGCTAAGCCCAGATATGGTTTGGGATACCTTGAACAGGCAAATGGCCTGATTCCAGTGTGCAGATTTCGCTCTATTCCATCTACTGCAAAAAGCCTGCAGTAATGGAAATGCACAAATTCTATTCCTCATGGATGGATGTTTGAAGACAGAAATCAGTGCAGCATGGATGAAAGCCATGCTAAATTGGGATCTTTACACCAATCCTCAAGCTGATGAATTTTATCAGAACTATACTCCCCATGAAAAGAAAGAATTGTCAGAGGCCTGGAAACATTATATGGACACTAATAACACTTGGATATCTTTCTACTCCTGGAAAGATAATGTTTGTCCATTACATGTTCTGACTGGATCCTCCAGTACCTCAGCCAATAAGCATGCCTGGACTGCATTAGATGGGTCTACAGTTGAAACCCCTACGAATTTTCCTCCTTATAAAGGGATTGTCTTAGGAGAAAATCAGAATGCAGCCAAAGCCATTCCTTTAGTCCAGAAGGATGACAATGCTTTAGGCATTGATGGAAGAATTCAAAAAGCTAGTGAACAGCTTAACTGGACAAATACTGCAATAAAAGGCTTAGAGATGAATGTTGCAAAATCTACAGAAGTCAAGGAACAATTTGATACAGTCCAAGTATCAATAAATGATGTAAATAAGTGTCTTAACAATGTACAGTTTGATTCCAGTATTATTCGTTCTTATGCTAGAGATTCTTTAACCAAGATAGAAGGAATAGAAGAAAAACTAGTTGATCATTTTGATGCAACTAAGCAGTCAATAGCTGGTTTGACAGACAAAGTTGAAAGGATGAATCTACCCAAGAATGAGAAACCAGTTCCAAATTCCTTCCTTGTAAAAAGAAGCATAAGAATTCAGGATCCTGTGAAATCTGTAGACAGGTTTCCTGCATTATTTCCTAAAGAAGTAGCCATGTCATCTTCCGATACTGAGGCTACACATAAAATCACCATTGCATCCTTATTTAAGGATGAAGAAGCAGATAAAGGGAAAGAACAAAAAGATTTAGATACACAGATCTTTCCCATATATGAACCTCTGGAGCACAGGTTCAATAAATACCCTGCACCCGACATAGAAGGAAAAGGAAAACTTCCTGAAGCACACACCTTTTTCCCTGATTCCCACAGAGAGTGGAATATAGATAACATGAGTGTTGGTCAAATAAGGCAAATGATTGACGTAATGTACACATACTATAAACTCATGTGTCTTAGGGGTAAAAGTGAAATAGATGCTTGTAGGACTATTATCCAATGTTTTACAGGGATACTCCTCAATGGTGGGAGACAGAATCCTCTCCTAAGCTTATTGAAACAATGGAAGCTGAAGTCCTTAAAGATGAGAAAGGAGATGTAATCCATAATCCAGATGGCACAGTCATTAGCAATATGATTGGCGCACTTACATCAATGATTCTTGAACATTGGTGTGGAAGTGAAACCGAAATTTCTGATAAAAATGAGGTTATATTGATGAATTTAAAGTGCCATAAGATGTCCCAATATGATGACTTTCATAGAGACTGGATGCAGAGAATCTATGAAGTCAAAGACTCCAAGAATCTGTTATGGAAATAGGTTTATCTTGCTGCCCTGCCATCAAGGTTTGTTGACTACATCAGATTGCAGGAAATATTTCAACTTCCTTTTGAGTCTTACACTTGGGGTGAGATATATTCTCACATTACAAAGACTTTGGTCAGCCTTTGCACAAGCTCAAAAGTAAATAAGTCTTTGGAGAAAATCTCCAGATTGCCAGATACAAAGTCCAACTGCAGCAAGTATGGACTTGCAGCTAATGATCCTTTGGTTAAAAGAGAAAA